>VXBA01000138.1:867944-946870 GCA_013399895.1 Serilophus lunatus
CATCGTACGAAGTTGGCCAATGGGCGAGCGGCCCGAGGTTTAAAGGGAGCGGCGGGCGCGTGCGGCAGCGGTCGGTGGTTCGGAGGCGCTGCGAGGCGGTCGGAGCTGAACGGAGCCCCTTCCTGTCCGAGCCCATGGCGCTGCCGGCGGCGCGCCGCGCCCCTGTGAGAGACGGGACGGGACGGGGGAGCGAGAGCGGGGGCGGCGGGGCGACGCGGGAGGGGCCGTGACGGCCGCGTCGCCCGTGGGCCCGGCGTTCTTCACCCTCAGGGGGCGCGGGGGCCACGGCCCGAGCGGGCTGGGAGGGCACAAGCTCTGCCCTGCAGTGGGGAGGTGGCGGCTCTCGGCGCTGTGTCCGGACGGGTCCCCTTTCCCCGTTCCTCGGCGGGAGCAGCCGGGCCGTGAGGGGAGAGGGGCCGGGCTGTGCCGGGCCGTGAGGGGAGAGGGGCCGGGCTGTGCCGGGCCGTGAGGGGAGAGGGGCCGGGCTGTGCCGGGTCGTGAGGGGAGAGGGGCCGGGCTGTGCCGTGGCTGCCCGCGCCTCGCCCCCCAAACCAAGGGGAAGACTAAAGCGGGAGAGGTGCGGGAAGGGACTGCAAGAACCATGGTCTGTGGTGATTTGTCTAATGGCTTAAGCTGAAGTCCACGAGAAATTTGAAACTTGTGTTTTCTTTGCTGTGTATAACAAAGGATACCAATTTCTGTGTGCGTGTAGCGTAGCTTTTTAATTTTTACAGCAAATATGTAACAAACAACTTGCTTTCGTGCATATTCGTGGGAATGCTGCTACAGCGGCAAAGTATTTAAGCACTCCAACCTTGAAAAGTTTTTAGGAAGTATGAGATTGCTCTAAGTTTACATCACAGTTCTGAGAGTACAGTGCTCCAAAATATAGACAGAGGAGACTTCTCCCTCTGAATGTCTGTAGGAAATAAAAGCTGTTTGAGCAATGGATAGCAGGTACAGTGGTGGTAAGTGTACAATGTAGTTAGGCATTGGAAAATTGTTGGTCTCTGACTCTTACGGTTTTGCAATTTTATCATTTTAGGTCGCTAGAGGAATGGAGAATGCTGTGTCTGATCTTAGAACTAGAGCAAAAACTCGCCTTCCGGGCAAAAGAGCTGCCTTGGAAGAAATCGGAAATAAAGTTGCAACAAGAGGAACACACATAACTAAGGTGAAGGAACATTTTAAATCTGTATCTAGGGAAAAGTTTGCCTCACTGGACTAATGACAATTTCTTTTGCTACAGAAAGCAGAATGCCCCAAAGCATCCATAAAATCTGTAAAAGGACCAAGCAAGACGACAAATGGAATTGTACTGCCCAAAGCTCCAGCTGCTGTGAATCAAGCAATCAAAGAAACTGATGTTCCAAAGGTAGGGAGTGGTGATTCTGTTCTGTTTTTTAAATTGATTGCAGCTTAGAGCTCAACCTTCAGCTGTATCTCATTTAACTGATGAAAAAGCAAAGCCTCTTTACTGAGGTTTTGGTTTGATGCATGTTGTGCTTAAAGGCTGATGTCCAGGTGGCAGAACAAGCTGTTGAAGTACTAAATGAAGTCTCTTGATTTAGTTGGAAATTACTAGAAGGTCTTTGGACTCTGTAGAACATCTCAGTCGAAACTTGCTGCACTAGAGGGCAAACTTGGCTTCAGATTCTGTCTAAAGAAATTGTATTTGTAATTGGAGAAACGTGGAAATGAAGGAACATTGAAGCTTAAACAGTAGATATGTACAGTGGTTACCAGATACTATCTGTTCCCTAGGTTCAGTCTCCTGTCCCTATGGATGTCTCCATGCAAGAGGAGGATTTGTGCCAAGCCTTCTCTGACGTGTTGCTCAACAATGTTGAAGACATTGATGCTGAGGACTGGGAGAATCCCCAGCTGTGCAGTGACTACGTCAAGGACATCTACCTGTATCTGAGAGAGCTTGAGGTACAGAGCCCCCCGGGTGTGCAGTGCTGGCTGCAGTGCTGGGCAGGCCCTGCTCACACCCTGTGTCTGTCTGTCTGTCCCCCACAGCTGCAGCAGTCTGTCCGGCCGCATTACCTGGACGGGAGAACCATCAACGGGCGCATGAGAGCGATTCTGGTTGACTGGCTGGTCCAGGTCCACTCGAGATTCCACCTCCTGCAGGAAACACTGTACATGTGTGTGGCCATCATCGACCGCTTCTTACAGGTGAGACGCCTTTCAACTCATGCTCAGATTAGACTTGATCAGTTGCTGTATTTTTAAATGAGTTTAGGATGTATTCTTTCTTTATAAATCTGGAAACCTGCAAAATCTGCCCTTTGTGTAAGAGCCGTTATAGTGTTACAGTGAGCCTGCTGTCCTTTTTGAGCCTCTCGTAAAAATGCTTTTAACTTGGATTGAAGAATCTCATTTATGTTACAAGGATTACCATACTGGTATAGTAAACTGATAAAGTCACATTTGTTTATCTAGAGTTTGACATTTTGGGTCCCGCTTTTTAAATTCCTGTGTTGTAGAGTCATCCAGTACCTCGCAAGAAGCTTCAGCTGGTGGGTGTAACAGCGCTGCTTGTAGCTTCAAAATACGAAGAGATCCTGTGTCCTGATGTAGCAGACTTTGTGTACATTACTGACAACGCCTACACCAGTCAAGAAATTAGAGAAATGGAGATGATTGTTCTTAAAGAATTAAACTTTGATTTGGGGCGACCTCTTCCAATTCACTTTTTAAGAAGAGCATCAAAAGCTGGGGAGGTGAGTACTTTTCCTTGTTATCTAGCACTTCCCTATATTTGTAAAGTCTGTCAGGATTGCTTCTGGCATTTTTATCATGTGATCTTCTGCTGGATCAGGAAATACTCAGCTCGGAGACTCCACCGTGTGGAGTAACCTGGCAGTGTCACTGGCAGCCAGTAGCAGTTCATGTTTTGTGTTCATTCTTAGTGGCAGTAACTTTACTGTTAAACTAAACATGCCTCGAGCAGAACCTTTGCTTTTCATCTTTTTAGTCCTGGTGATCAGGATACTTACTAGTAAAACACTATAAATTTGTGATTTCTATTTGCAAATATTGTGTTATTTAAGAGTCAAAAGATAAGCTTTCTCTTTGACCCAACCCTTTTTTCCCCACCTCAGTGATTACTCAAGTGAACTGTCTACACCTGAAGTGGGCTTCAATTACCACAACAGACCACTGAGTAACTATTTAATAAGGTTCTCCTTAAGGCATTTTATACTTCTATCCCCAGTTGGGCACTGCAGGACCTGATACTGCAGTTTAGTGTTAAAATCCCTCATTTGACTTTGTGTCTCAATTCCAAATGGCTGCTATTCTAGACTGATTTGAACTCTGGTCTTGATTTTCAGATGAATGACAGAGAGGATGGTCTCTAGACTGTAGTAAAGATTTTGCTGACTAGTTTTGTTTTGTTATTTTAAATACAATAAGCAATTCTTAGTGATTGTGATAAAATGAAGTGAAACTTTGTGGATTAACAAGCTCTCCATCTGTTAGGCTGATGCTAAGCAACATACTCTAGCAAAGTACCTGATGGAGCTGACACTGATAGACTATGACATGGTTCACCATCGTCCTTCAGAGATTGCAGCTGCTGCATTATGCTTGTCCCAAAAGATTCTGGGACATAACAAATGGGTAAGTATTTTAATCAAATTTGTCAGGAGTTTTTTTTCCTTAAGTCAATGGAAGTGAACTTTTAAAACAAGTACTTCAGAAAATTGTGTTTATGTTGGTAATGCTGATGCCCAAATGACAGTAGGACAGCCCCAATGGAGAACTGCAGGTAGAAAAAGGGATATACCACTAAAAAGTCACTATCTTTTTGTGTGGGCACTGTGGTATGAAAGGATACTTCTCTTGGAGGCACTGAGTTCCAGATGTGGCCACACTGTAGATTTTTGTAATTCTTGCAATACATGCAGCTTAACAAAATGATGGACCATGAATAATGAATTGTAATTCAGCTCCTGGTTACTCTTGCAAAAGTTGCTTCTTTTGTCGTCTGTGCAATGTATAAATAAGGCCCTTGAAACTGATGTGTCCAGACTTCTGCACATCAGAAGTTACTTTGAATCTGTTCTTTGAACTGACAGCTACAGTTTCTGGCGCTCGAGGCTTAGCCACGAAGCTTGAGGTGTGTTTGCTGCCTGAACTGACTGTGCCTTTTTGCCACCATTCTGCTGCAGGGCACAAAGCAGCACTACTACACTGGGTATGCAGAAGACAGTCTTGTGATGACTATGAAACACATGGCCAAGAATGTAGTCAAAGTAAACGAGAAGTTAACAAAATACACTGTAAGTATAACTACTTAAATCCTCCTTTAATCTTTTAAAAATAGCTTTGCTGCATATTGAGACTCTAGGTAAATATTCTGTATGTTATCTTAAAGCATGTGCCATTCTGACAAGCCTGTGAGAGGCTGGTGCATTAGTATTAACACCAAAACATTTTAGACAAACTCAAAAGTAGCTCTTTGCAAGCTGGTTCACTTCCAGCCTTGTTTGTCTGCTTGTTTTCCAAGCAGTCAAGCTAATTGACCTGACCCCAAGTTATCTGCCTGAACATTGCTATTGTATATGTCAATCTTTTGTAACTGTTCTTCTACCTCTCTGCAGGCTGTAAAGAACAAGTATGCAAGCAGCAAACTCCTCATGATCAGCACAATCCCTCAGCTGAGCAGCGAGATAATCAAGGACCTGGCTGCATCACTCCTATGAAAACCCTGGGGAGCCAAGGCCCGATGAGGTGTGCACTTTGTCTTGTCTAATGAGGCAGAACTACTGCTCTTTGTACATAGCATTCCAGCCTTACCACAGACATTTCAGACTCTCAGAAGGTGAAGTTTTAAATTTGCTTTGTAATAAATACAGCTTTCTACCTAGAAATTAGAAATAAAGCTCTCCTCTCTTTTAAATATTGAGTGTGACTCTCTAAGGTGCTGCCTAGACATGTCTGCAACCCGATGTCCGAGCAGGACATTTGATTGAATAGTGGTGATTGATACTAGCAGATAAATGGGAATGATGATTGTCGATGGGACATGTCCAATGAGAATCTCCAGTGTATTAAGTTTATTAGGTTTCACACTTTAGATAGAGCAAACAGACAGTTAATCTGTTTCTTTGGTGTACCTTAAAGAATATTAAATAGAGTATTTAATTTCAGTGCCTTCCTTGTTACACAGGATTTTTTTTTTTTTGGTACTAGTTTGTTGCCTTCATGTCTGGGGAAAGAAGCAGGCTGGTTTAAACAGGTATTATTAACCTTGGAAATCTTTGTGTTCAGGTCAACATAAGGCAATGTATTCTGTCTTTGTTTGCCTAAACAAAGGGAGCTAAGGTAGGAAAAAGATAATCTAAGTCTTTTATGATGCTGACCCACTGTAGGGGATGATGCCTTTGGAACCAGCTCAGCGCTTAAAGTCTGCTCTACTTCTTGAGAAGAACCCCCCTTAGCTTTTCTTCACCTTTTTCCCTTGCCCCGCCTCATCTCTCCCCCATCCACCCTGCTCCTCCAAGAAACCTCTGTACCTGGACTGAGTCAAACCCACTGTAAATTGATTCTTTTATATTCCCCAAGTTACAGTGAATTCAGTAATTCCATTCCAACCTTATCATTCTGGGGTTCTTGCAGCATTTCCTCTTCAGGAGTAGTGTGCTGGCTCTGATGTATAAGGCGCTGCTACAGAAATGACCTAAATCCACAGCTCCCCTGTGGAAGGATGTTGAAGCTACAAAGTTTTATCTTCTCAAGGAGGAGACTTTTTCTCTCCCTTAGGATAAGCAAGCCTAGCATTTACTGCAAATGGTCTTTTGAAAGCTTGATCCCTTGTATGTATATAATTACTCTCCAGGACTGAGGTCCTAGTTTCTAGCTCCCAGAAACACCTTCTACAGTCAGTTATTTCTTAAAGAAGATTGAGTTTGTGTAGCCAAATTAGACTTAGGCATTGGTTTAGGAGGGAGAGGAGTCAAGATTTTCAGCTGTATCTTAAAGCTCATGCAACTTTTTACTATCAACATACACAGGTTTTGGTTTGTTTTTTCCTTCCCTGAACAAGAAAAAAATGCAATGCAGCGCATCAGGAAAATGATTTGGTTTGGAGCAAAGGAGGAAGGATGATTTTCCTTTGGAAGTCAGTGCAGGAAAATCTGAAAGACACTGTTGTGAAGGGATCAGTTTGTATATGGAACTGAGAACAAAGTGCACAGAGAACAGACCGGTGAGCAAACTGCTTCCTCTGTTTTATTTCATGGCTGTTCAGAAGGCAAAAGCATGATTTCTGATAACTGCATGACAAGCAACTGCCCCTCTGGTGTGGGAGGCAATCAGATCTAAGCAATAACACTTGTGCTTTTGCCATTTAAAAGGGGTAGTGCATATCTGTAAGTACCTGGCATTAATATTCTAGCAGTACTACTAAGAACAGTGAACTACTACATAAAACATGTTTCTATTATACTCAGTTTTTATATACAGAATACAATCTATGCAGATCTGTACATTTATAGACACACTTCTTTTAACAAGTAAAACAATAAAGGTAAATCCAACATGGGCCAGCCATATTATAATATAAATCTTGAAGAAGGCAACATTGTTTAGCATACAGTACTTTGTGGTTTTCTGTTTTAACTTCTTACAGGGCCTGTTGGAGTCCCTAAACACATCAGCAAACACAAACGAGTTCCATTATGACTACACAGAATTACTTAAATAGACCATCACAGTAGTTTTTTAGATGGTGGTAATGTCCCAAATGAGCCCAAATGTTTTTCACATGTAGCAGCATACTTAACATGTTCTCCAGAATGATCTGCGTTAGAGGAAATGTGCATTTATCAGTAGATATCTTAAAGGTGACTGATATTCAGCTGAAGGCACTTCTAAAATACACCCCTTTCAAAGTCCCTAGTGCCAGACTGTAAAGCACCTGTTTCAGGAAGATGGTAGGTTTGAGCATTCTTCATTTACTAGGTGTTCAAACCAGGTCTTAAATATAATAAATAAATAGTCAGTATGTCCACTGCTGTGTGCTTCTGAGACAAAAGATCAAAAAGTCTCCGCTGTGGGTAACTCCTCCTGCTCATGTATAACTTTACTGGGGAAAGCACTGCTGAGAACAGCAAATCTCAGAAGAACAATGTCCTGAAGGCGAGGGAAAGGTCTTCAACCACTGGTCACTTCATCCAATTGTTCCTGACAGTCTTATATCTTGGTGACATAATTGTTGGGAAACAGGCCTTGTTTCCCTCGTAGTCTTCCAGTCCACCAGCCAGAAGGATCTGTAACAAAGACAGCAAGGTGAGTAGCCCAGCTCTGTAAGGCTTTTGGTTACTCTTGGTGCAACCTTGCAGGGCTGTGCCACACAGTGAGAGCCTTGTGAAGGAATGAGGGGACACGATGCAGAGAACCTGAGCTTGCCATCTCTTGGACACATCACTATGCCCTAGGAGGCTGCTCTGGAGACCCAGAGTTGGAATTACTTAATTACTTTCTTCTTCTTTTGCTACACCTGTGGTTTAGGCTTGATTTTCATCTAGATGAAATTAATCTGTGATGGAATTGCTCTCTCACTAACTGCAGCCGTGCAGTACCTAGTGATTCACGTCAATGATGTGTCTGACATGCTGTGGAGTGAACTGGTTTGACTGCTGTGGGTGTAGAGGCTGCCCTGTTCCCTGCGCTATCATAGAAACCCGTGAGCCTAACCAGAAAGGTAACTGGGGGGGCTTGGAAAGGTCATGTCTTAACTGCTCTGACGGTGCACCTTCCAGTCAGTGCTCAGTACCAGCCCCGCTGTCCCTCCGTACCTTCCTTGACGATCTCGATCACGTCGTTGGCGTTAAAGCTGAGCTCGTCTGTGTCCTGAGCGTCGTAGGCGTACAGTGCCCTGCACTGAGGGACCTGAGGCTTAGGCTTGGGCTGGGGTTTAGGCCTTCCTCCGGCTGGGGGCGGGCGGCTCGTGGTCTGCCTGCGCACACTGAGGGGAGAGAAAATGTCGATGTGCTTCAGAGCCTATGACTTGAGCCTAAGCCTTATCAAACCCCTCTGTCTTAAATGAATTAGTTTTAAAGAATAACAACACAGAACAGGGGAACAACAATTAAAAATAACAGTGCGAGACTTCCCTGTGAAAAGGAGAGAGTTGCCATTTCTTTCCTACAGAAATAGATAATAAGTACTTCCAAACAGCAGTTCAAATGCATAGAGGACATTTTAGTGCTTAGGCTGAAATGTAAGCAAGTGTGCACATGCAGTTCATGCGTATCTTGGTATCTACACAGCTTAGGCTGTCTCTCCCCTTGCCCCACTATCACCAGGGATTTAGTGTGCAGTATTAAAAACAAAGTTCTAGCTCATAGGCTTGCTACTTTACCATTCTTGTGACTAAGCTGTAACAGAGGCTGCATCTCTTTTAAGTTGCCTCAGGCTCCGGGGCCATCTATGGACTTGTGCTGTTACAGCCAACTCTGAAGCAGCAGGGGAGATGCTGCACAAACTGTCACAGCTGTGACCACTCCAAAGATTAGGAAGGGGAAAGAGGGAAGAAATGCATTTTGCCAGCTCATCAGCTAATAAAGGCTGGAAGAGAGAACAGGTATTAGACTCAATATGCCAGTTTAAAATTAATAATAAATGTGCTGAATGACTAAAAATGATGATGTGGAGGAGAATGAACGGTGATCATGTCATGTAATGCCACAATAACATTACACAATTTTGCAGAAAAGGTTTATAGTTACACAAAGTCCTAGGCTTAACTTTTGTCAATACACCTCTTTCTACTTCTAACTTTGTGCAGTGAACTGCACCAGAAAATAAGCTTTGAAGTGTGATTATAAATTGAGAACTGAAATGCTCTTGTCTACTAGGGGAGAGGTTTTCCCCTGTTCTTTAGCCTGTATTGACTTTTTTTAGGTATAGCATACATTGTTAAACCTTGACCTATGTACGGAAATTGAGGGATTTGGTGCAAGTCTTGGCATAGCTTTTGTGCAACCACAGTATAAGAACAGCTTAAATGACATGTTCTGCTAGTGGGAGCATGCTGATTTTAATCTTGGTCTTGTACTAGATTGTACTTGGGGTCTGTACCCAACAGGCAGCAAATCCTACATTGGGCTGTTAAAGTTCTCTGCCAGGCCCTTCTTAGATGTTCCTTTACCTGTGCAGGAGGATCCATGTTGCTACTGCATTTTGCCTACAGCTGTGGCTCACTTTGAAAGAAGAAAACAAACCACAACACAACCAAAAGAACAAAATAAACAACTCTCCCTCCCCAACTTCCTCTTCCCTCAGAACTGAAAGCTGTATTACTAAGTGTTCTTTTATCTTACTGACTTCCTGCAGAAGGTGAGGCAGAAACCTGGTGAAAGCTCTGAGTGAGGAGCAACAACCATCCTTGAATGTGGCCTGTCACTGCTGTGCTACTACAGTAGACAAGGTATAGTAGGGTGAAAGAATGAAGATTAGGATGGAATTTGTGGGAAGGGAGGGAAAGGAAGGGGCCATTTGGAGGAAGAGAAGCTGAGAAGGGCACTGAACTGTACTTCATTAAGACTTCATTAAGAATCCACAAGTACAGAGTTGTCAGCAGGAAAAATCCAAATTTACTTTTGTTCCCTCAGTATTACTTGGATAAAGACATAAAAGTGATGGTTGGTTCAACATACATGGCTTTCCTACAGCACAAGGAGTTATTTATCATGTGTTTACTTCAACTGCTGTGAAGTATTATAGTGCAGACACAAGTCTAACATTACTTTGCAAACTTACATTTCACCTTCCCCCAGTGGATTTTCATTCTATCTGCTAATGTAACTTTCCTTTTTATTTAACGTGCTCTGGGACAAACAGCTGTTACAAACAGTAATTCCCCTGAGACTTGGTTACATCAGAATTAAATCACACAAATAGGAAGTCATCAGCTAACTGCTGCTTCCAAACCAAATTCTTTTTTACCTAGAACTGCTGCATAGGCAGCAGCCTTTGTCAATCAAGTGACACTCAGATACCCACTAAAGTAAAGCTCTGCTAATGTTCTACAACAGACTGGAATAAGGGCTGAGTTAAAGTAGAAACTGTTACACCATTGAAAAACTTCAGGTTTTTTAAGGCCTTTAACATTCTGATTTAAAATAATAAACTAAAACTGCTACACTTCACCTTTATTCCTAAAGGTGTGTATGATGGAATATGTTATGGAATCCTATGATGATACCTTTGAGTACAGGTCAATAGCACAACCTGGTCAGCTACACACATAATGGCCATGAACAGTTTATGTGTATAGCTATTTACAAAAATGGATGTCTTTTTATCAGATTCAATGTATAGTCTTACCCAGCTGCTCCTTGGTCAGGTACTTTCAAGAAATCCAAGCTTTCTGGTTGCTGTGAAATCCTGCCTGAGCCCCCTGACGTTTGCCTTGGCAAAGCTGGTCGTGTCATACTCGTGTACAGGTTTTTCTGGCTGCCCCGTTGATTCCCTGGGATGTGAGGATGGGCTGTGGAGTGGAGGGGATTTATTGCTCCATTTTGTTGCTGACCTAGAAGTAAATGAATGTGTAGAAGTAAGTGAATGCATCCAGTCCAAACTAGAATGAACAGCTGTGCAGGGCAAAGAACCCACAATAGTGACACTGGGAAAAACTACTGTACTCAATGGCTGCTCTTTGCTTCTGATATTCCCTTGATACTGTGGCAGAGCTTAAATGGCCACAAACAAACGTCACTTTACAATCCAAGCTAGTCTGGCACATACACTGTGACTACAGAAAGTCTGTTTGGCTACTGGACTATTGAATTCAAAACAGATGTGAAAACAGAATGCATTTCAAACACTCAAGTGGCCCCCACAGTGTTACTATGCACTGTCTCTGCTGACAGGTCAGCTCCTTACAGTAATTTCCCACCTCACTACAAGGAGCTCTTGCAGCTCATACAGTCCTGAGTTTGACTCACAGAGCTATGAGGTTTTAGAACCGTCTGGTTAATTTGGTGACTGAGGTTGGCCACAGCCCCAGCTTCCACCATTAGCATAGTGCTTCTCCATAAACAGCAGCTAAAAGAGAATCCTTTATTAAGAAAAGGGACTCTGTGACTGTAAGTTAAAAAAAACCCTCTTGGGACATGTTGAGTCAATGGAATATTGTTCTTCCCTCTGAGCTCAGAGGCCAAATTAATTGTATCTCCCAAGGGCAGAAGTGAAACACCCTAATGACATCAGTACCATGCAGAAAAAGCCATGCTGTTTACTGGCACAGCTGATCTGCCTCAGCACACACCAGGGTTGGTTCCATGTTTAACAGGACAGGACAATGAGCAATAAATTGCATTCTGTGGTTTACTGGCACTGAAAGCATTTTCACTGCGAAGCACTGTCTGTGGCCTGAGAAGTACACAGCTTTTACCCTTGCAAATGGAGAAGGCTACAGGGTTAGTTTTAGATTCAGTGTCTTAAGTTTTGGATTCAGTGTTTAAGTGGCTGAACAAGTCCGCACCCACAACAACCAGGACATCTCTGGGGGAATACCAGTTTGACCATCTGCAGACTCCAGCAACACACTTCAAAAAATGTCTACAAATCTGTCTTTTCCAGACCAGGATCTTTTAAAGAGGAATTTAAACCTTTACTATGTTTTTAATGGGTAAAAATCACCAGATGACAAATAATGCAACAGCCTCAATTTGTCTGAGGCTGAGAGGACTTACCAGGAGGGGGTGGTGCAGCTCTCATAGGGTAAGTCTGAGTCTGAGACCTGTTGGAATAACCTCGACTCTGGGTAAGGTTCCGTCTAGTAGGACCTAAAGGAAACCAGCAACATTCTGTTACCCTTTCACATTTACATTAATTAGGCAGGTCCTTCTGGCTGCCAGACCTCTACTCTGTGAGGAGAAACGCTGATCTTCAGAAATAAGGGATCTGACTCCTACAGTGTTCTAAAGCTTGAGGTGCAACAAGGATGACTTTGGCATATTCTCCCTTTTGTGATCCAGTTCAACCACAGGATATAAAGTAAAGCTGTCTCACAACTACAGTAAACAAGGCCCAGAATACCGCTGGTTTTATGAACTTGTTCATGAACCATGGATAGCTGGCACAGCAGTACCTCTGACTGTACTGTTTCTGAACAGTAGTTAGTATGAGGAGAAGGTGGGACACAAAACTCAAGAGGCTGCTGTACGTGCAGCTCAATCGCTGGAGATATACAAAGGTTACCTCTTTTCATAACACCACCTGTTCTGATGCAGACCTTCCACCAGCAAGAGTGTAGCAACTGCAGGAACTCAGAGCGAGTGAAAGACTGCTCCCAAATGCTTGGCTAAGTATGCCCTTTGTACTAGTCACATGGTTAAACGCCCTCATTTCTTCCGCTGCACAGAAAAGGATTTCAGACATTTCAGAAAACATTGGTTATAGTGAAAGCAACAAAATTCCAGCACAGCTGTAGAGCAGCAAGGAATTCTGTTGTATCATTAGGATCCTCTTCTAAGTGTTACAGAGAAATAATAGAGAAAATGGTGAGGCCAGAGCCAAGCAAGGATAGAAGTCAAGCACTCTCTAATTTCTAGAGGAAATTCCTACTTACGGGAGTTCTTTGGCAGCCCTGGCCCGATGCTGATCTGCAGCACTTTATTACTTGGCTTGAGAATGGCAACATCTCCTTGGCCTTGCACAAACTGCACTTGTCGAGAACCTCCACTGCTCCAGGGCCCCCAGCTCTCCTTTTTCAGCTTCACTTCAAGTCTAACGGAAGCACGAGAACACATGAATAGAAATCCAGCATTTCTACATCAAATCAACACAATATTGCTTGGCCGCAAATAACTTAGAAATACAAAAATGAAAAGCTTAGGCTGACAATCCGCATTCCCTGAGTGACTTAGCTGACATAAACCACCTAATTAAATCATCTTTTTTCATGGTTTTCTTAAAATGTTCTTCTTAACTGATGTTTTTACTTTCCTGGTAGAGCTACTCAAAGGAGGTTTAAAGTGCCCCTAGAGAGGATGTAGAGTACAGTGAGCTCTGAAGGAAAATGTGCAAAGGTCCAAGTAAGAGATGGGTCTGCCATGAGACATCACTGCCTCTGCAGCAGACTGCTGGAGCAAGCTGGAGTGCTCTGTTTCTAACCATTCTTCTGCATATACTGCTAGATGTACCTATACATTAGGTGTATAGATGTACAGACACTGGCATGTATATGTTTTGGGAAAGGCCTTGTGCATGTTCCAGCCGTAAATGTTTTTGCATACAAATACTTCAATCTTTTCAATTTACTTTTTTCATGTAGACATACACACACATGTCTATATATATTCTTTCTCAGCATTTCCACACTATCCCTCTGCTCTGAACTGTACTCAGATATGAGCTAAAAAAAAAATTATGTTTTGGTTTTGGGCAAGACCCCAGAAGTGCAATACATGACTTCTTACATGAACAGAATAAATCTACTCCTGGCTTTGGATTCCCAGCATACAGCAGTAATGTTTCACACTACAGTTGTCGTCTACACCCTTTCCAAACAAAAATAGTGATCTCCAGTTGCCTTTTATGATTCAACTTTTTGAAGGCAGTAAAATAAACATATAAATCCAAGGCCTGCTGTTGCTAATCTGCTCAATGGGTAGAAGTATCAACAAAAGCACATGTTTGCTGGGATAGTTTCCAGGTATCCTCACAGCTAAAATGCACATCAGACATTCTGTCAGTTTTCAGGCCTGGTTTCTAAAAAATGTTCCCAGTATTATTTACTTAATGAGACCCCTTCAGAATTATTCTTTCACACTGCACCCACAACCAATTTCAGAATCTCAGATTGTTACATTATGTCCCCAGAATTTTCTTTCAAACTCTTCTTCATCTTGGTATTTCCACTCCTAAATCAAGGTGAAGGAGGTGGAAAAAAGCTGTAACTCACGTATTACTAAATTTCAGAGGTAGTTTTCTTTGTGTCTTCTCTTCGTATCGTTTTGATAAGAGGCTTAAAAACTCAGTTTTGAAGACTGATTCGAGCAAACTATCATATTCCTGTTCATGGAGAATGAAAATGTCGTCCTGCATGGTGCTGCAAAGGGGACACACCAGACAGGTCAGACCAAATATAAGGGAAACATTTTAACAACTAGCCAGAAAACATTTATGTGCTGGATACAAACATAAACAGCTATTTCTACAACACAGCTACTAACTAGGCTGTGGAGTGAAAATACATCCTCAGCTTTCTTTGTGTACAAGATTAAATTTGTGCAGCTTAAAAAATTCCCCCTTCATCACTCAACTTATTTTCCCCATCCTACACAAATTTCTCTGTCAGTGGAAAGACATATTCAAGGTACGGACCTTAAGGAAACAGAAAGAATCCTCTCCATTTCCATCCTTCTCTTTAAGACTTCCTTCACTTGGCCTTTCTCTGGCCCCTGCTTCACTTTCTCCCGCCCAATCAGGTATATGCACTTGGGAGTGAGGACAAGGTCCCTCTTCACGCTCTGAAACACAAGATGGTTTGAAAATTTACAGCTGTGCAGAGACCACTGTGAAGCAACATTGTTAGTCTTTGGTTCAACTGAAAAAAGTACTGCTGGGGTTAAAAACATCATATTCAGAAGGCACAGGACAAGCAGCTTAGTTCCCCATTTCCTAAATAATGCAGGTTTTCTGCCCAGAGAGTCTCTTCATCCTAGAACAGTAGATTGATAACAGCACTGTTCCAATCCCCAGGGTGTAACTGCTTCCTGATGAGTCTTTAAATCAAAGACACTTTTCTCCAGCTAGTTCCCTACATGGTGTGATCCTAACATGGTGGAGTTTCTGTTACAGGGTGGCGAAGACAGCTCTAACTCCCAGCAGAACTAATCATTAGTGGCTGTTACTCAGACCTACCTTAAACCGTCTGTCGTACTTAGTTACAGTGTCTGCAAAATCAATCTTCTCCCGTTTGCCCACAAACTGGCGCAGCTCTGGATGGTCCTCCATGCCTATGTAATCTCCCACAAAATTCCTGTTCAGGCTGTTCCGTCTTCTCTCCTTCTTGTTCAGCAATAGATCTGACGCTTAAATACCAAAAATAAACACCGATTAATAGCATTTACTACATTTCCTAAACTTATTGGGAAGAAGCGATAATCCAATTGTTTATAATATGGAAAAAGCAGTGAAGCACTGCTACTAATCCTTCATATAAGGAAATATGTGACCATTAAACCTACTCCTAATGAAATACACCGATGGCAAGCTGAAAACTAAGGAATTCTTCACTCATTGCTGGAAAGTAAAGATTAACTCTTCCAAACTCAGAAGAATGTTCCTTAACCCAACCCAGGTCACACACATGACGAAGCAGTACAGTCCTTGGATTGACTTGTATCATCTGCAGACCATCCAGGTCCTGTGCAACTGTGGGAAGCGTTTTCTTTTTCCTTTCCCCTGGAGCTCCTCTGATGTCTGTCCTGCCCAGTCTGGCTTTGATTTGAGACCAAAACACTGCGTAGTCCAAGAAATCCTCAACCTCATCAGTGGTACCTTAGGGATCCAACAATTTGCAGTCACAGTTACCTGCAATGCAACTGTTTGCCCATAGAGAGCGATAGATTTCGCTCATCCCTGGAGACCCTCCTTCTGTTGAGTATCTGTCACACGACCTACCTTCTTCTCTCATCTGGACATATTTTTTCCTGGCTGCGTATTTCCTCCAGGCCTTCTGGATGGCCCTGGCATACCCATCATACTTCCTCTCTCTCATCTCTTCTAACAAAAATAGCTGTACAAAGAGAAAGAAGGGTGGGTGAAACATTTCACAGGCAAAGTTCAAGAACATTACATTTTAACTTTTGACAACTCTCCAGTGCATTTCATGCTAGATCCAAGCTGGTGCCTCTACCACAACTGTGGGAGCTGAGATTAGAATGGTGTGGTGACTTTTCTGGAAGAAATCTCTGATGCTTGAGTGGTTGTGGCTCTCACCAATCTACCCATTAAGGTGCATAACCCATTATGAAGAGGAGTGTTCTCTCTGAAATATTGTATTGGTGTAACTGGAAGGCTCCACTTACACATCCTTCAAAATTCCTGTTTCTCTTGTCAGAATGTCACCATGTCTGTGGGGATCCGTGCAATGTGTAACAGAACACAATGTGTTCACGGGCAACTTTCTTCCCTGACTGACTTTCACACTCATGTCCACCGGCTCCACTCTCTCTCACTAGTAGGTTTGTCAGCTGGCTGCAGGGTTTACAACTATGACCTTAAATTTCACAGGTATGACAAGATTTGTGGGTCTAAAATGTCAGAATTCAAGAGAAAATATGGTTTTATCAAAACAGAAATGGAAGGTGCATCTACTTTTTTTTAGAATTTCCCAGGTCTCTCTGTAATATATGTAAATTTAATGCTTTAGAACAACTTCATAATTATTGTGGGATACAGCATATTTCACTATAGCCTTTTACATACTTTAGTTACATGCTTTTAAGTCTCATCAGAAGCACAAGCTTCTACATAAATTACAGCACTCAATCAGTCCACTGACATGACTACTGTTTATTATTTCCCTCCAGTGTTTGTTAAATATTCTTCCACCTTTCAAAGGAGATAAAATTAGTAAAAACAGGTATATGGAAAAACAAACCGGGGATTCTCTTTTTTTAATTACTTTGCTGCTCTAAACCATGCAAATCTATAAAAATACTGTTGTTCATAATGATCTGAAAAAGGAAACTTGATCTGGTGCAAACCATTTCTGCAGAACCTCACTTGCTCTTGTGCAGTTATTTATTCAGGTGTGTGATGGAAATGTAAACAATGGAGCCTCCTTTCTGCCACCCATAAAACCTTATTTCACAGCTGGCAACTCTCCATCTACAGCAAACTTATTTTTTAAAAAAAATCTCCGCAGAACACAAGTACTGGGTAGGGTTTCAGCACAGAGCCACGAGCGCTCCTGATCCAAAAACACCCTCAGCTTCAGCAGGGCCACTACCAAGCCCCTGTGTAATTCAGGTTACAGTAACAATATTGAAGTTGTCTCTCATGAACACTCACCATTTATTTCTCCAACAATAATGCTAACTGCAAAATCTCAATGCAGAATAGTCCATCACCTGCAGCTGAAGGTCACCATTAAGAAAGTTCAACAAAATCACTGAGGCAAAATACAGTTCTTAAGCTATAAAAATAAAAATACTGCAAAACCTCTTTCCTAAAATATGTATTGTAAAGCCTCCCAAGCAAATCAAGTATTTTTCATCTGATTAACCACAACAGGAGCTCTTTTGGGTTGTAGAAAGAAAAAAACTCATTTATCATCTGAAAGATTATTTTTCTCAAAAGCAATACAACCCTGGCCAATACTTTAGTAATGTAAGATGAAAGATGATAGTCTTTCTTAATAAAAGATATAAATCAAGCCTTAGAACATTCAGCTCAGAAAAAACATTTTCAATCTAAAATGAAAAAGGCCTAGGCTTTTTTCAGTACTTCTTTAAAAACAGATTTTGTGGCCTTTCAAAAAAATTAAATCAATTACTCTGTGTTTTCTTTATTAATTTATTAATTTAATAAATTAATATAAATTAAAATTAATTAATTATAATAATATATTAATTTATAAATTAAATAAATTAATTTAAATTAAAATCAAAACACATCCTAAAAAATTGTACTATTTCCAGTCAACTTCATGTTGTCCTAACCTGCAGAACTGTCCTTCAGTGAAACTCACAGATACACCATTAAACGGCACATACAGCAACCAGGGCTTAGTGTTACAAAAATGTATTAGGATGGGAAGAGGCATCCACTGGGCAGCAATTTCTTCCTCTTGGAAGCAGCCCAGTAGCATGTGCTGTTGGGGTACAAAATAGTAACTTTTTGATTGCTTCAGAGCAAGGGGGAACTAGGATCCATCATTCCTATGGGAGCACTCGCTACTCTCAGACAGAACACAGACACCAGGAAATGATTTAATTTCTTTCTTTGAAAAAAGCAGAAGTAAGACCCACCCCATTTGTGAAGATGAGGTTGCAAATCTGTGCTCTTACAAAAGGTGCGAGAATATCAAACCTAGGATGTTTCAGGAAAGAAAGATAGTTCCTTATGTGACTTATTCCTTATGTGACTTATAAAACTGAAAACAAAAATACTTCAAAATTTCATAAGTTTATCCATGAAGCAGCAAATTTGAGAATGTAGACATCACACGAAAGCAATTAAGGGAAGAAATAAAAATAATTCCCAAACTGATATTATGTTTGGTTTGTTAAGTAACTGCAAATTAATTTCACAAGGAAACAAGAAAATCAGGTTTCCTACTGCACAAAGTTAATGAACATGGGCCTGGAAGATGCTGCTTAAATTACTAATTCTGGTTCCCTGTAATTACAAGCAACCACCAAGCTGTCTGTATTAATTCCAATAGATACTTGATGAGAATGTGGACTTGCACCACCCTATAATAAACTTGAGGTCATTAGTGAAGGAATGGAAATCACAGCTGTAATGCCTACAGAAGAGACCAGACATCCACTGATGCCCAGTGTGCTCTGACTTGGAAAGACAAAATTCCCAGCCGTGTCAAGAAATGAATCATGGCTTGCACTCCAGAGGAAGCAGATAAAGCTCACACTCCCTCCTAAGTGGCCAGATGGGATGTTGCTTCCAATGACTCAGGAGGATTAATCCCACACTGGAGTTTCTTGCTCTGCCAATGTGCACCTAAGTATTCTAACAACCTACATCTCGAGCACTGTATGCTGTAGTGTATAAACAAGTGTCTCAGAGGGCAGCAATTTAAGGTTCCATTATTCCTGAACAGGAATACCCTATTTATGGTAGAAGCGGCACAATTTCTGTTAGGACTTGGAGAAGCATTATCTTTTTTCCTTTAACAAGTATCTTCCAGGGTGATTGGGCACAACAGCGTCATGGCCTGAATTACTATTGTTCTACAGACCAAAAAATATGTTCCTAGAACATAAAACAGTAAGTGATAGCCAGAAAAGCGTTCTGCTTTTGTTTTGGAAAGTAACTTCAGGTAAAGCACCAAGGAACCAATGCTCATGCCTTGCAGCTGATGTACTAACTAAGCGTTATTGCTTCCAATGCATAAGGAACGCATGATGGAGAGTAGAACACAGATTTTCCTTAACAACTTTCCTGAATAGAAAAATAAGAACATTTCTTCCCAACAGATTCTGTGTGGTTTAGCCATAGATGTTTTCATGCTGTGATATTTCTTCATATGACAGACTGGATGTCACTGTGTGCAACCTGACCCCAAAGCACCTTCATATCCCATCTCCTCTTTTTGATGCATTTAATGCCCTTTGTATTAGTGTCAAAATCATGCACTGCCCTCCTGTAGTGTGCCCCTTAAGGAAGCACCTTGAAACTCTGGGCAGTGTGGATGGCAGACCTGCCCAGCTTCTCTTACATTCTTATGCTCCTGTCACCTTAGCAGAGATCATGATCAGCTTCCGGGTGGGCCACACTTGAATTTCAGCAAAACAGTTGCATATTTAAAGACCCATGTACTGCCACACTTACAGACTCTGGAGCTTTGATGAAGACCTTGGATTTCCCAAGCTGATATTGGTCAGGATCCATGTTGACTGACTGAAGCAGGTGGAGGACTCCCTGTTTCTCTTCTCCTTTCCAAGAAGGCCAGGTTGCTTTGGTCAGAATGGCGTACCTTTAGCACCAAGGAGAAGAGATTAAAACCTGGCACCAAGCAGCAACACAATACCACTGACTCTTGGTCAGCATGACCCTAGGAGAGGGCTGACAAGTGCAGCAGGACTCAGAGCTTGGTGTTATGTGAAGATGCACAGTATTATGTTTCCTGTATAGTGAAACCAAATAGCTGCAATGAGAAGGACAACAATGTCTTGGAATCTCCCTTTTGCAGATGTTAAGTTACTATTTGGTCACTGCAGCAGTTAATTGCAGAAAGTTCTACTGTGATTTGCTAAAGTCCAGGGCAAGGTTATTCACCAGCAATGATGTACAGTCCGGATTTGAGCACCCACATCCTTGGTATTCTAGATTCATTCTCAAGCATGTGGCCAATTTTTCACTCCAGCCTTCTCAGTCTGTCTTCTTCTTACCGAGGTCTTTTCTGTTTCTAAGCAAGTGACCATCTCATACTCCTAACACAGCTGTTCAACAGCTAGTCTGCATTTAGCAAGGAGCCATTCTTTGCTCTATCCCAGAAAGGCTTTGGCTTGGCCTCTGGTGCAAGAGGGAAGCAATAGTGATGTTGGTGCTACCTCGAGGGAACACTGGGAACTGACCACACAAAGGACTAGGGAAGGAGCAGGCAAGTGCTATAAAAACATGTCTTTGATAGAAAGAAGCAAGTAGCCTTCTCTCATGGTATTCTCTCTAAGCTTTAAGAGTGAAGTAGATGCCAGGTTGCAGCCCCTTCTAAAAAAATCCACTTTTTCAGGCTTGACTTGGGCTTTTGGAACTGCCAGGCTGGAGTCACAGAGCTGCCTTGTTCCACTGCCCTCCAAATGAGAACTGATGGGCTTTAGCTGCCTCAGCCTGTCTATGGATAAGCAGCTTCTGCAGCAGCAGCTATTTAGACTCCTTTGACAACGAGACTGGAAAACAGATAAATATGTTGTGACAAATTTCTCCCTGAAATCTATGTTCTTATTCGTGACAATTTCTTTTTAATGCTTTAAGTGTATTTAAGTTATATAAACTAAATATGCTTATTAGTGAAACCATTCAACAAATGAAAAAAATGACAAAGTACGGAATTTAGTTTGTTATAATCCCCAAATTCTTAAGATGATTTAGGCAGCTCCTATTAAAATGTTCTCAAAATTCACACAAGGAATTGTTGGAAAATACACTAAAGGAATGTTGATTATTTATTCTTATAATATCTAAAATGTTATCCAGCCAGGAAGCAGAAACAGTGTCATGCAACTCAAGTAACAATACCACACAAAGAAAAATAGCCAACAGTTCAAAAGAAATGTATCACAAAACCCAAACACCTTTGAACAGAGGATACATGAAGAGAATAATTAACTTATGAATAACTCAGTGGGTCTCAAAACACTGATATTCTCATGTTGAAGTCTCTCAGTTAACAAATGCCCAGGTACTAGGCTTGAGGGTGCAATCAAGTAGCTCTTACACCACCTTAAATATGGCAGTATATTCTGCATAATCTATGTTTACAGACAATGTGTACAATCACATACTTATGTAATTTATCAGTATTATGGGATAAATAGATGCAACCTAGCAATGAGATTTAAGTTAAAGGCCCAGCTCATTTATCTAACAGCCTCTTTTGCAGGCTCATCATGTAGCACCAACAGTATCACTGTAAAGGTGGGTCTAAGCAAGTCTGAAGGTAAAAGAGCTGAGCTTAATAAAGGTGTTTGAAACTTCTACCTTTCACACAAGAGAATATGGCATAACATTTCAGCATATTACAAACTCTTTTCTACATCTCCTGAGCTGTAAAGGAGGGGAAAACATGACACAAGACCTTCAAGGACAAATAAAGCTCTTGGGTAGAAAAGAAGAATGCATTTGAAATTCTCCTTTATCATCACATTAACTTCATATATTTTACTGGTGTGGCAGGTCTACAGGGCAGAAGAAACAGATTATTCTATAACATGCACCAGTTAAGCATTTCACAATTTGATAAAGTGACAGTCCTATCGCTGTTCATTGCTGTTTAGCAATGGCTGTTTAATTCCTGGTGCATGCTTCCCATGAAATCAGCCATGGCACTATCCATGGATGTTGGTTTTCACGTCTGTGTAATTAGATCTTACAGATTATTCACCATAAGTACAGAATGTGTTCTTAAAATGCTTCTGAAGTAATTTCAAATTATGACTACCCCTCTTCAGATTATTATAAACTCACAGGAAGCAGTTGGATATTACATCTAAATACAGGAGTACGGAGCTCCGCTTTCAGTGGGGTTATGCTTTGGAACACACAGGCCTTTTCAGTGACTGTGGCTTTTTGCATGCAAATGTAAATTTTGTACATAAAAGTCTTTTCAGCCCAGAAATCCCCACTTATATGGAACTGCCAAGGAATGTCAATGAAAACAAGTGTACAAGCATGCATTTCCTGTCCATCCCATGCCTCTGCCCGCTTTTACTCACTCTGACTCAGGGTGTCAGAACAGAGCTTGTTCTGGATGCTAGGGAACTGTGGATGGAAAGGGTGCAGGAGAGTTTTACTCATAACAAAATGTTAAATTTAACAGAGCTAATTAATTTGAAACACATGGATGAATTCCATAAAGAGCAGTTTCAGTGGCCTGTGGATCAGAAGCACTGGGTAGCTTTTCTTTGTGCAGACCTCTCTTGCAGATTGCTAGACCTGCACAGCCCTCACAATCAGTGTTCAGGAGGTTAGACTTAACACACATTACAAATCTGCTATTCTGTCTCAGCAACAGTCTGTGTTAAATAGCACAGCCTGAAGCATATTCTTGCTTTCCTGTCTGGGCTTGAAGATTGTGAAGAAAAAGGAATTTAAAATTGTTCCATAATGAAAACTGAGTCCATACTTTAAGAGATATTATGTTTGACTATTACTACATTATTAGAATATTCTTGGTATCATGAATAATGATGAATAATCATTTAGTATTATTAATGGCTTTGTTCTGTGCTGTCTTATTAATTATACTCCACTCTTGCAACAACTGATTGGGTTCTTGTTTTATATTCTCTAATGCAATGCAAAGACTTCTAAGAAAAGCTGAATGTCACAGAATGCCTGTTTGGACATTTATTAGCTGTATGTCTCAAGTTTCTAAAAAACAGAAGCTGAATGTTGTATAAATCTTGAAACTGCTCCTATTTAAGAGGATTTCATTAGCTAGTGGAGGTAGTTAATCATCTTAACAGCTGGTCCTAAGACACTGAAAAAAGGATGGTCTTACAGAGATCTGACTTGCTTTCATTCATTCAGGGAGCAGCTGCAGTGGTCTGAGTTGTAACCTTTCCCAGCTGTTGGAACATCAGTGGAAGGATAAGGAGCAACTGAAGCTGAGGTTACTCTTTACACTGCCAGGCATGTATTTCTGTACCTATCTTCTGTCTGTCATTGGGAAGGAAGAGCTGGGGGAGCTAGAGCAGTAAGTAACATTTTGAACAAAAGCCAGCAGCTGGACACTCACATTTCAGGCACTGCAGTGATTCCCTTAACTCTTTAACTCTGAGGAACCCTCTCATAGCAGTACAAGAAGAACTGAGGCCTTAGGCAAATTTACAGAAAAAACTGAAGTACTTTCAAAAACACAAAGCCAGGCTTTAAAATAAAACACTTTCAAATCTCTGTGTAATCTAGATCACTGAGCAAGGCAAACGGGAAGAAAAGGGGAAGTGGGAAATGAGCAGCTTTCAAAACTCGTAACTTCTTGGTTCCCTCTCCATCATATCAACAAGTGTGCTGTAGTACCTCTAATTGAGTATTTGGAACCCTACCTCTGCAGAAACTTCTTGAAGACCCGCCTGTAGGCATAGCCAGCTCTTCTCACGCGAATGTTTTCTTTCAGACCCAAGTATTCCACTTGATGTTTCACCCTGTTGACAAAAACAGCACAAGGTTTACAAGGTTTACAAGGTTTACAATTTCAGCCTGCTTGTGGATTGAGGCATTCTTGAAAGTCTGAATCATCTTTAAAGACTACTGAATGCTAAAATTCATGTACAGGTGTATGAATCTATTCTTCCACATTACCACGCACACTGCATGATAGCAAAAATATTCAAGGCAGGTACAGTGCTGAAATATATGTAGTAAGTTAGCATTTTTTTCCTAGTTTAACTTCCCATCTACTAACTAATTTATGTACAAATTTCTTAGCTAACTCTATTACCCACCCTTAAAAGCTCAAGTAACTATTACCTATACAATTACACAGCTGGTATCCAAGGGACCGGGAAAGTTGTTTTGTGTTTTTACTGTAGGTTTTATCAATGCTTTACACAGCTCAAACAGCAACAGTAGCACACAGTAGCATTTTTTTGGTTGTTCTGGAGAAAGGACCAAATCTGCTGGGTGGAAAAAGCCCCGGATGCCAAAATTTCACTACACAAAGAACCAGAAAGAAGGCCATGGTTTTACCATGCTGCAAAGGAAGTATTTAAGGATGGGCAGAACACTGGCCGAAGCATGGCTGGTCAACTTGTCCATGGCACACTTTAATTGCAAACAAAAACTGAGTTGGCACCAGTCCCACAGAAACTGTTAATGGCTATGGAAGGACTTTGCTGCACATCATTAGCTAAATATCAGCAGTGTCCCCTCACACACAACACCTTCAATTAGGTCCTAAACAGGGAACAAATGTGTCCCCAGGATTCTCAAAAAAAATTCCAACTGCTTAATTTTGGCACTTTTTCATCTTTCTAGATCTGTGGTACATTATTTTTTATGTTCCTTCTTATATATCCAGCTAGTCTACTATTTAATGCTTGAAAGTTTGAAACATTTCAGTTGAGGTTTCCTTTGCATTTCCTTAATTTTGTGATCTAAGTCATGTGCCTGAAAGAAGCAAGTTTTTAACACTATTGCTTCTGTTGCTGTTATTTTATGTTGCGAAGTACAGAAGCTTTAGCTTTCAATCTGAAATATAACAGTTGTTAAGACTTTAGTCCTGTAAGTTTAAAAAACAGTATATAAAGAGCATTTCTTTACATATAATTAAAAAAGTGAGGCTGTAAAAGCCAGTTAATTTTGTTTTTCTAATGATTTCTCTGATTTTACAAAAGATTTTTCAAATCCTGAAACACTAAATTAATTCAATGTTATTTCTTTAGCTCTTCTGAAATATTAAATTTCAATATAAAAAGTCCTGCCCATTGGTTTTTTTGTTGAGACATTTTTTTCATATGACTCATAGTGTGAAGGGAAAAATCCTTTGAAATCCCTTGCTAGAAATGACAAAATTCCTTCAGTTATTTCTTCTTTTTAAAGAACACTTTTGAGAGGTACTTCACTAAATGATGAGTGATACTGTTCCTTTAGGTTACAATAAAGGATACTATACATTTTAACCTTGGTGTGTTCAAGAAATAAAGTATATTTTGTACCCACTCCAAGAATTCTGGTAGAGTAGAAAGTAGGTGGACAAAAATACATTTTCCTGTTTATAGCTTTCCCTCCTGTTCACATCTGGAATAATGCACTGGAACAACAGTACTACTCCCATTTTCTTACTGTCCTGCCAGTATTAGTGTCCAGCACCAGAGAATTTGAGACATTTTTCTGTTTTTTCCTTTCCTTTCTGAGAAAAGGCACACTGAAAATCTCTCTCCAGGCAGCAACCTCAAGCAGGTCAGGGTCTGGGAATTCAGCTAATGCAGCAGTTTTGAATACAAGTCCAAGTGGCTGTGCCAGGACCTGAACAAAAACACATTTCAAGAACACCCCAATTTCTGGAATGACTAAGGTATTAAACGAAGTTTAGAGATTACAAAAGGCCTACATTTCAGTGTTAAATATTCTAAAGTTATTCAGCAGCAGCACAAAGCTGGAGTTACATGGTTTCTGTGAGCATGAAGAATTTTTGTGAAGGGTTTTTTTCCTTTTTCAGTAACATTTTCACGGTCTAGTAACCTGTTCCTAATAAGCAAATTACTACTCCCATCACATTGGCTATGGCAGCATCTGTATGGTGCAGCATTATGTGATCACAGCAGAAAACAACAAAAAACCCTTAACCATTCAGCAAAATACCACATAAACTCAATAGTATTTCCCTCAACACAAACTTTTTCACAAGTAAAATGGGGAAACAACAAAATTAACCTTGACTTGGAATTGTCATATGCATATAAATTACTTTTCCCCCAGACCTGTCACTAATTGGCATGTACAACAGACGGGCAATCACAGATAGAAATGGGAGAGAATGTGAGGATTTTGAAGCCAGGATGAAGGATTACCATTACAAGCAGCACTTCCATTTTTGTCTGAGTTTTATAGTGTAGAGTCCTTTGTATTTCACTTGCCAAATACAGCAGCTACTGATAACATACCATCCCCATTATGGGAAAACAAGAAGCAATCTTGCCCATTTTTGCTCCAAAACAGGGTTCCTGAAAGCTGCCCTTTTCTCAGGACTAGGATTTTATTTGTTTGTTTCATTGGTTTCCTAGCAACATCTTCCACAATAAAAGGCCTGTTTCCACCTACGTGAATGATTGATTTTAAAAGCCCCCCAGCTTACAGTTAAAAGTTTTATAAATACGTTTCCCAGGATCACTTAACTTTCCTCCTTTGGTTCCCAGTGTCAGTGGAAAATTAAGCATTGCATAGTAGGATTTTCAGGCATGGAACAGCTCAAGAAAGAGGGTCTACATTTACTGCCGAGCCCTCACTGACACTTTGAAGTGCAGACCCAACTGCTTCTGTAAGTGTTTTCTATCTGCATGTGCCTGTGCCAGCCTGCACGCCAAAGGGCAGGAAGTGAATTCTGTTCTGGGATTGTCAAGAAGGCTTTTTATCAGATTGTGCAAGTCGTTTCACTGTGACAGAAATAACCACTTCTTTTACCATTACCAGAAGTACTTGGTATATAGTAATAAATGCTGTCTACATTAGGGCTTCACATAGTCACATCTCTGCTGAGAACCCACCTCAGTGCAAAAAACAGCAGCATCTTTGTTCAGGTAAGAGGAAGATAATAAAGCACCATAGAGTTAAAGATGCCTCATAAACAGATGTGATAAACCAAACTGATGATTTAGACATCTGTTTCATATCTATATAATCACCTGATATGATATTCCAGTGAATTCTCTTTGAAGAGTTGGTTAATTGAACTTAAAAGTCAAGAAGTAAAACAGGAACTTTCTACATTGTTGGTTAGCGACACTTTCTGGTAAGTTTGATACATAAAAACAGACAGAGAAATCCTACTGGCTTTTTAGCTTTTTAATAGAAGTCGTTTCCAAAGCACAAAGCTAAAGTTATCAGTGATGTATAATGCATTTGGTGTGCAAATTCTACATGGCAAACTTAGTCTTTAATACACTGATTGTGTTACTCATGCAAATGTTGATCACTCATACCTGACAGGAGAAAAGAACTGCGTACACTGACTGCTGATTTGGACCAAGGGAACACTACTTATGCTCAAAGCTTAGGAGTCATGCCAGATTTAATTTCTGAAGGTTTTAGAGAATCTAATTCTGTTTGTAGGCTGTATGATTACAAATTGTGAATTTCTGTGGCTTCTTTTGATTATTAAAACTGTTTCTCATCACATTTTCTGCTTATCCATACCTGCTCTCCTCCCAGTCTCGAGACTTCTTTGTCTCATTTGGTTTGATGCAGCGGATGTAATGGGGTGTGCACTTCATCAGGGTGCCTACCAGGTCATTTGCTTGCTTCTGTAAAACAGAAGGAAAACAACAGGATCTGAGTGGAATAGGGTAAATCCTGAGAGAATTCTAAAATTATCAACCATCTGCTGATGACTCCATTGACAAGATCCAGTTGACTATGGTCTTCCTCCAGAACAACCAAGGTGTCTTGGGATAATATGCACCTCCTGAAAAGCTTTGCAGTAAACAAAAGGCACCATTATCTCCAGCCATGTTAGATATTTAAACAAATATATAAAAATATGGATGGACAAGGAATGCATCACAAGTGAACCTGAATGTCAGGGTGAATATGAGAAAAGAGTTTGATAAAATACTAATTTCCAAAGCAATGTGTCAGTTAAGTGTTTATTTTACAATCCAAAGAGACACTGGCCTTCTAACACTAGCTCAAGGCACACTGTGGTCAGTAAGAAATACTTCTATAGACTTCAGTGGGCTTTGGATCAGGCATTTCTGCACTATAAAGAGACCAGTTATCTGTAGTTAATTGTGGGACATCAAGTGGCTGAGTGAAACAACTCCTTCGTTATGCACATGCAAATACCATCAATCGCTCGTGTTGAAAATTCACTGCCATGGAATGCAGCTGAACACAACATTTAATGAACACTGGTGCTGAGCAACACACAGTTCTAACAGCTGAACCAACACATCACTTTGCAGTCAAGATACTCCTGACATTTAAAAATGTCTGGACAGTAAAGAACAGAAAAGACCTTTCTTAAAATTTATTTAAGTATTCATACACAAATATAGAACCATATACACACACTGCAAAATTAGACATACTTTGATTTTGCTGCCTGCAGTGGTAGGACGGCCCTTCTTGTCCACTTGAAGATTTTCAGGAAACAGAGCCTTTATAAAAGGCCTAGAAAAGAATTTATGTAAACAGGGTTAGCATAGAAAAGCATTTCAATGCAGGCATGTCAAGGAATATGCTGTAAAAGTTGATAGTTGAGCAGAATATAAATAGCTATTTCTATTAATCTGGAGTTATATCAAATCTATTTTAATATTAGTGTTTTCCATGAGCCTCATTCCTCATAGAGATCCCTTGCTATTTTAGTGAGCGTTGGAAGACATGATACCAGACTTCTAGAAAACTCAAAGAAATAAACACTTCTTAGAAAGTAATCATCAATTAAAATACATAACACAAGTAAAGTTACTTTATATGTCAAAACAGTGCCTGTTCTGAGAGAATTCCAAAGCACTGATGGCCGTGTCTGATGCTAAAACAAATGGCTGCCATTACACCATTTGATTCTGACACTGCAGTGCCTCCCTCACTCCAGTCAGCAGAAAATGAAGATCAATATAATGCAAGTTATGCTGTTCTACTGCAGTGATGTTTTACTGCCACTTCAATACAAATGAGTTGACAAGTTGCAAAGTAGAGAAGTCAGGCCCTCTGTGTCCATCTAAACTAACAGTTATTCCTAGCTTTAAGCAAGTTTTGCTTACGTACAAATCACTGCTCTGCATGAGTTCAATCAAGTCCATGAAAAGAACATCCCGATTTCTCTCGCAGAATCCATCCATATCATAAGATACCTGGGCCAAGGTGGAAATTGATTGTTTGTGGTAAGTTGAGAACCCAATAATTAAAGAAAATTTAAATTCTGTCCTCATCAGTAGCTGTTCTAAACTTTTTGGTCAGTCTGGTAAAACCTAGATACTACAGTGAGCATGTTTGACAACAAACATAAAGGAGTTTCATCCTTGTATTTAAATTCACTTCAAATTTAAAAAGACTTATGGAGCTAGTGAATGGAATATGACACAAGTGAATTTAATAACGAATTTTACTACAGAAAAATTTTTCCATGGTAAGGATTTACTAATTGTAACTGCAGGAAACCATAATTAATTTCAGAAATAAACCCAAAGAAGACAGAACTGTACATTATATTCCCAATTTTATTTGTATATCGTCCCCATAGCATCATTTTTATATCTGAAGTCTTTCAATTCACTGCTACTATAACAAACAATCAAGATTACAATTACTAAAAGTCTAGGGGCACTTATTTACTACGTTTTATTTTAAGTTCTGGTTAGTACATTTGATAGCAGCAAGGCCCAGACTTCTCCTCAGCAAGGGACATACATTAGGGCACATTTGTCCTAAGCTCCTACACTGTGAAAGGACACTGTCTTCAGAGATAATCTGGCTATTTAAAATCAAACCAGCCCTTTATAGGGCTTCCCCCTTCCTCTCATTACTGTTCATTTTCTTTATAAATGCATTATAGAGAACTCAGTGATGATTTTCTGCATTACCTTTCCAGCATAATGATGAATGATGAATCCCTGGTTCCAGCTGTTGAAATGTTCATGAGTCCCAATCTGCATCTGGAGTTTCTGCAGCAGAGTTTGGTCAGCTCCTTCTCCCACAGCGTGCATCGTGGCACACACATCATCCAAAATGCTCATAATCCCTGGGGGATTCTAAAACGTTGGGGAACAACAACAGCAGCAGAAGTGAGGGGGGGGAAAAGTTATGATGACAGTTCCCCACCCCACCCCCCCCCAGACAGAAAATCACCTTTGCTATAAAAACACTACAGCACAGGCAGGAAGAATTTCCCTGCAATCAGCAGAGATTATCTTTTACACATACATGCAAATAGTTTAAGGAGAAATGCCACTTCATGTAATGACAGCAACAGTGGGAAATGATGGGGAAAACAATGATTACTGTTGAAAAAACCAGAATAAAACCACCAAAATACTCAACATTCAAAGGGGTTTTTTCTTCCACCAAAAAATAAACCCATATCTGAGGAAAGTATTTAAACTCAAATGCTTTAATTTGACAAACTCAGAGCTAAATATCCAAGTTGGTGACAGAAATCTTATCTTTTTCCTAGGTATCCTGATGGATATGAGAAAAGGCACAAAATCTAATATGTATTTAAACACAAGTCACTATATTATTTGAACTACTGTTCTGCCCTACATGAGGATAAAGAACTAGCAAAAAACAACCTACTTCTGTCCTAAAAGACAACTCAATATTTGTCACCCAAATCAGAACAAAAAGACTTAAAATGGCAGAACACTCTGTGGAGCAGACACACAATTTCTTTTATCTATTATACCTTCTCTCCACTCATTTCTGCTTAATTTGCAACAGTACTTCAAGGGAGCTGGTGTTGTAGCTTCCCCAAACTGAAATACATCTCCCAGGGACACAAGAGCGTCACCTGATGTATAGTATGTCAGGAAGTTCATGATAAATGTAGGTGGATAAAATTTTATTTTCCAACATTATATTTTTTAGTCAAACATCAATCATGTTATGGTATAATTCTCTTTTTGGATGGTATCTTAGATGACATATCCCTTAGAGCTCTTATAAGACATCTTATGTAAGATTTATATATAGACTTAGAATGACTCAGTAACTGAACAACAGTATTTGCATTTTTCCTATGAACTTTCTTGACAGCAAAACAGTTGCCCAAATATTTCAGAGAAAAAAATCTTCTTGTTTTTTCCACCTGTTTGTTCTAAATACTTACTACTTTGTTCTCTATAAGGTCACACACTATTTTGTTGTTAAAGTATTCTATTGGTGTCCATCTAATTCCTTCTTGCACATATTCTTCCTGTTAAGTAAAAAGAAAGATGCAAATATTCCTTTGCACTGCAGATGTAGCACTAGATTTACAACACACTCCATAAACACAAACTCTGCACTACTCATGTTCAGGGAGACTTGCCAAATGTATGCTGGGGTGGAGGTGGGAGAAATGACCCTAATGATAGTTAAATCCAGCTCTCTGCTGCCTAAAAGATGAATTGGAATCCTACTCTTCTCCCCACACATTCCTTTGTCATTCACAGCCCTTCGGTGGTTACTGACAAGAGCAGGAATATTTCAACAGTGGATTTTTTTGTCAAAGCACTTTGCAAATAGTAACAAAGTGACTTTTACAGTATCTTGGCAGTGCACCTAAGCCTCCGCATCCTGATCTATTTTAAAAATTAAGAATGTGACAGGCACGTTGAGGATCAGACCCCCAAAACAACACATTTAGAAATGCACGTGAAATGGAGACGCAGCTCGACTCCTTATTTCTGTACAGAGTTACCATAACAAGAACTCATCCTCCAATTCCACTCAACTGACACAGGCAGTTGCATACATACTAGTTCAGCTACACCCTTTGCAGGTCACTCACTGTCTGGTTACTTCCACACAAAGGCAATTGTGTATGTGCATCCCTGAAAACCCTGTCCCAGAGCTGGTGCCAGCCCTGAGCTCACCCTGCACACAGTGTCCATCTCAGCTGCATTCTGTCTGCCCTCCCAGGCAGAAGCTCAGCCTCATGTCAAGGGAGATTCTGCAGTAAGACTGGGAGCAGAGAACTGCAAATACTTTCAGAAGTACATGTGCATTTGTCTCTAATCTATTTAATTCATATATATTTTTTTTTAAAAAATAAATAAAAATGTGGAGGGAATTAAGAAAAGCATTCCCAACTAACTGTGTGTCATGTTGGAGGAGAGCACAGGGATGGAGCCAGGCTGCAGTGTTCCATCTCTGTCAGTGAGTCACTCTGCAGCAAGCCTGGGCAGTCATATGACTGCATTAGCACGCCGTGTGGTGGACTCACTTCTGTACCACTCCATCACAGAACAAATGTCTGCAGCTCATGTGCTTCGTAGCTTTAACATCAGCCAACAACAAAGGTTGTTTTTTTCCTTTGTCTTGCTTAACAAGGCAGATTTTACTGTTAACAGATGATGAAACCTCAATTTTCCCACCAACTGAAAAAGTAATAGCCCATTTATGGATTCAAAAATAGATGTCTAGTTACCTGCTCTGCCTTCAGTGTCAGTTCAATAAAAATCTGCTGCAGTTTTTCATTAACAAAGTTGATGCAGAACTGTTCAAAACCATTTTTCTGTAAAAAAGGAAACAATTCAAAAATTAGTCTCTTGCCTTATACACAGTCATGTTTAGTTCTTATGCTGGTAATAAGCTTCAAAGAAACAGTCAATGATAAATGGGTTGCTGACTTTATGGACATTTTGTGGCATCTCAGATCTTTCTTTTAAGATCAATGACCTAGTTTCTTTGAGGTTTCTTCAATACTTCATGTTTATTAAGTGAGACATTACCAGTGAGAACACAATGTCCAGGAAGCTGGGTTGGAATTTTTTTTTGCTTTTATTCTGGCCACAACATCTGGGGTTTGGATTTTTTCCCCTCTCTATTACAAAAAACTCTTCTAGGTCAGATCTGCTCAAATCTCAAATATTGCATTGTCTTACCTGGAATATTTCAAAGCCATAAATATCAAGGACACCAATGTTATATTCTTCATGGTCCTTCTCCATAGCCTTATTAATAGACTAATAAAACAAAATCAAAATGTAAAACAATGTGTATTTATATATTTAAAAGATACTTATTTTCTTAAATATTTATATAAAATACTGAGTTTATTAAAAATAACATATTTGAATTTCATGCAAATATATGTAATAGGTTATTTTGCTTTCACCTTTTAATAAAGTGTTACTAATAGCTAGGACACTAACAGCATACTATCCTGTTTTCCAGGTCAGTGAGACTTTGGATCTACTATTTGTAAAAATCTCTCTCCTTCACTGTAACTGCTCAGTTGAAGAAAAAGAGCCAAAAAAAAAGAACAGCTTTCGGCCCGATATTTGATGCATTTTGCAGATGGCACTCTGAATCTTTTCACCTTCTTCTGTGTTCCCCTATTTGCAGAGTCAGTGCTGGTACAGGCACAGAGTGGAATGACAGGGCTGTCACGATGAGGGAAATCTCTGAGCCACCAGCAGTGCCACCACGGAGGAGAGCCCTCCTTCACCCAGACAGCACCTGTGGGCAGAGGTACAGTCCTACCCAGTCCAGCCCAGGGGCTCATTCCAAGCAAGAGAGCTCTTTAGCATGGAGAATGGAGTTTGGCCACATCTGGATTCTGGAGGGGCTCTTTGCAGAAAAGTGGGATAACCTAGCAGGGGACCATAATCCACTAATTCTGCACAACTACATAGGAGAAAGGAAGACTCAGAGAGGTATGGATGCTGACAGGGAGATGTCAGAATACCCCATGGGACAGTTATGGCAGGAGACAAAGCACAGCTCATGGCTTCAGAGAACACATAGCAGTAGCAACTTACATCCACCAAGTAATCAAACACTCGGGAATGAAGGGCCTTGGCCAGGGCATCCCTGGTGTAACAGGCCTGTTCCACGTTCAGAGTCACATTAATGGACTCGGATTTGCCTCCCCACTTGCTGTCCATCTGTCTGCTGGTCAGTTTTTCCTTTAGGCGCTCCTGGTTAATTCCCAGGAGAAAAGCAGGGAAAGCCAAAACTGCAAGAAAGACCAGGGTTGCTGGATTATTACTAAATACAGAAACAAGGAAAAGAATTACCTGTCTCACTCATAAAAATAAAACTCAAGGGGCATGCTACTTAAAAAGAGGAGGGATTTACTTCTTCAAAATTTCCCTATGCTACTCGAGGACATTTTCAACTCTTTATTTACATGGATTTCAATTAATAAAAATCACCTTGAAGTACAATAGTTGACTATTTCTGGACCTTCAGTCCTTCAAATATGTAAGCTTCATGAGCTCATAGTTTTGAGCTATGCAGTGCAAACAAAACACTTTTGGAGGAGATGGAAATAAAACACAGAGCTTATACATTAAATAAAATTGACAACATTGAGAATTCTTTGTAAAAACGTGAAATGCTTAAAATATAATAAAAATAAGCTATCTGCTTCCTAATATTCTTTCCCTTTCTTTCTATAAGCTAGGACACTGCAAAAAGTTTTCAATTGCCTTGTCATTTACTTGGTTTTATTTCTTTTAATCTTTTGTTCTGGAAGTACTTTGCAAATTCTGTTTTCGTTCATTTAAAAGTAAAGCACAAAAATACATCTGTGCAATAAGCAGCCACAAGTCCAGTATTCTCTGCATTCTTAGCACATGGTGCAGAAGTGAGCTGCAGGTGTCACACATCTTAACGAGTGGAAAAAGAGCAACATCTTGAAAGCATATGGAAATAACTCCCAAGAGCAACTCCTGGAGTTGGTACACACCTTCACTAAACCACATAATCCTCTAACAGTGTTTCCTCCACATTCCATTGGTTTCAGATCTGCTTTACTGATGTGAGGAGGATGTAAAATAATCTCTAAGGCAGCAGCCACTTGTGCTTCACACATCTGTAACATCACAGCATGAATTTGCTAAAACCTTCAGTATATTAATCCAAAATTATTTTTAAAATTGAAAATAACCACCAGCTTTCTGGAATCTGATTTATTACCATCAGCATAAAGATTAAATTTACTCTGGGGTACTAGGAACCACACAACTAACTAATGTTGAATTACTGGCAACATTTCTGGTAAGTCACTGAGAACTCAGATGGAAGAATACATGAAAAGGTCAATCATCATATGCTTGAAAATGGAAAAGAATGTAAGAATTATAGACCAAATAAGCTCACATATACCATAAAGATGCCAGGAAAAGTGCTTAGCCAATACTACTGGTAAGAATTATGACGACAGTATAATGGTAAGAACCACCCTGAATAGCTGAGAAACTTCCCTCACAGTGCTAATGATTTACTGTAAGTGAAGAGTAGCTGGCCAGGACTTGATAGAACTTCACATTCTTAAGATGCCTGATTATTTTCCCTGGTTAGGGACCATAAAATTGCAGTCTGGAAATTACTATAAAGCAGGATATGCATGTAATTGAAAAAAATGATCCTCAAAGAGTCATCAGTAGCATTCAGTGGAATAGGTTTAAACACCCGCTGTGAAGAAAAGCCAAAAAAGACCAAGTTCACCTCCTGGTTTTCAGGAAGTGTAAAGCAACCCCTTCAATACAATGCAAATGTAAAGAGGGATAGTTTAAATTCTTTTCTGCATCCAGGAGAGAAGTAGTAGCATTTGCACTGATTTGCAACATGGAATTTTTTTCAACTATTAATACAGTCAAGGACTGTAACAGCAATCCCTGGCAGTTTTGTCTGTCTGTCGAGACTGGTCTGTATGGATTTGATTCTGACTCAGAGTAAGAGACGAGAGTTTTTGGTGTCCTGAAGAATGGCCTTGGCATATTTTTCTGCAATTGGCTGTGTAACAACAAGAACACTATTGAGCAAATTCCTAAACCTTTTATTATTTCAGTCTTACTCCAAGCACGACTGATCAGCGGTTTCTCATTGTGCTTTATTTTTTGCGGCCATCCAGGCAACAAATAAATGCTTTACTATGTAGTTGGCAAGGCCAAATAGTAAACTGGGGGGAGGATTAATGGAGAAATGAGCCCAACTTTTATTGTCACCATGCAGAAACTGTACCAAACTATTGCTATTTCTTCTCTGGCTTCTTTAAAATCAGTATGTTTATATATAGGTTCTACATTCATCCTACTTCTAATTTTTTCTGTGCATTATTCATACACAACTTCTGTATTTATATTCCAGTGAGCAAGAGAAACATGGTGGACATGGCTTATCATAGAAATACATTCATTTTTAATGATTTAATTTCAATTCATGTCTTTTCTGTTTGTTACTTTGATGCAACACATTCTGGCTATTAAATGTCTTGATTCCACTGAAAGATTAAACATTGTGACTTAAATGGAAGCACAGCAGCTCATTTGGAATTTTAATGAATATAAAAATCCTATGTTTTTCCTTGGATGTCTACAATGCCACAAAATGTTTTTCTTTGGGGTCACTTAAGTTCTTAATTTTAGAGAACAGTATGGTTAGAAATTAGTAACTTGTATTTTCCAACTTCTCAAAACAAATAGGAGAGTACTAATACAGTTAGTTGAGTGTGAAGTTGACTGTAAAAGTTACTTTATTCATAAATAACTTACCTAAAACTAAGCAAATGCAATTTTTCTAAACACAAGACCCATTCAGAACTGAGCTAAGAGAATAGACAGATATGTATAGGGTACTGTACATGCTGTGCTTATTCACTCTGCCCTTAAACAACCAAGGCAGCATAAATCAACACTAGATGCAAGGTATAAATCATGCCAAAAATGTTTAAAATGTTTGAAACCATTAATCTTCCAACACCCTTGCTGCTGTGGGCCTTGCTGATACAGAACAGCAGCAGGTGGTGAGGGATGCAAGGGAACTTCTGAAGAAATAGTTACTCAGTAGCTGTACCTAATAATGGGGTTTGGGTTGAGGAATTTGAGCCAGGAACCACAACTGTAGTATGTAAATTCTGCACTTCAGTAAAGTCTGAATTTCTTTTCAAGGCACGTGTACATGTTTGTGTGCCTGGGCATCCACTACATCCTGAGACAGGGGACACCCTGGAGCTGGTACCTGCTTCCACAGGACAGTGAGGTCACACAAACTACGGGAAATATGTGTTTTTATGAATTTGTGCTGATACAGTGAAAGAGGCAGAGTCCAAGCCTGACTGAAAGCATTTCTCATAATGTCTATTATTTCACACTCAAAAGGTTGGAACAGGATTTCTTAAATTCAAAATGCAAACTCTTGCTCCTATTAATTCAGTGCCATTTTACAAAACAAAAGAGGGGCCTCAGCACCACTGATTTTGGAAGAGACTCTAAGTTGGCAGCCTTGCACTCTGAGAAATGATGCATTGTGTTTGGATAAGCAGCTCTAAACTGCAGTTCACCTTGTGCCATCTGGGCTTCAGCCATTGCTGCTTCTGTAACTGTTTCCAGAGGTACTTACACTCCTCGCTCTCCACTGCTGCATAGTTGCCAACTTCTTTGAAGCTGATGTTTCCCAAATGCAGTATTCCTGCCACTATCTGCAGTACCAATGTCTGCTCCTCTCCAAAGATCCCAATCACACTCATTGCATGCTGGGAAGAAAAACAAACAAAAAAATGGAATCAAAGACTCTTGTCTTAGAAGTCTTTCTGCAATTTTGATATTAAAATCCAGAGTTTTTCAAAGAAGTTCAAATTCCTAAGGAAACTAAATTTCCTTACTGCCTGCACTGAAGTTTCAAAAAATACCAGCTGTCCTATTTCAGCATTTTTGTTATTTTTTGTTAATTAAATACAGATGCATTTACACAATTTACAAGATGTATTAACAAAATAAATTCTGGAAAAATTAAAGTTACTAAAAAGCAAACACCTGCTCTTAAGTGTCACACTAAAAATAGTTTCACTGCAAAATGGGAAACAATGAGCCTAAGAGACAATGATTTTATTCCTTCTACACAGTTTATGCATTGAGGCTAAGAACTGAGAAGCTCTACTGAATGACTCCAAAAACCAACACACTGTCTGGCTTGGGCTGTGGATTTCAGCCACTTAGTAGAAAATAATCCACAACAACACTGGGTTCTGGATTCAGAGTACATGATAACTTACAGAATGTCTCCTCAACTGACTGTTTTTCTAAAATACCAAATGAGCTGGAATATAATAGCAACAATTATTTCTTTAGACCTTGAAATGTGCTACATATATAAATGCACTCATTTTAAATAGTAAATTACTAATGACCAGCAAGTTGATTAGTCACACAATGAATTGACAACAGCACTGGATAGAGATCCCTGTGCTTTCATAGTCCCTTTCTCCAGGTTTTCAGCTGCACTGTTTTAAATAAGCGTGGAAGGTCGGTCAGCACTAACAATTCAGATAAAACAGGGCACTCTTTTATATTTTCTTCTAATGGAAGTTCTTGCTGTGTTTGTATTTCAGTATTTGTCATACTGCACATTATCTGCGCCAAATTAAATTTCATTAGATTGTTCCTTTCCGGAAGAGTGCAAAACTGAAAACCAAAACGCCTTCCTATGAAAACTATTTATCTTCAGAGTAATCTACCTCTTCCTCAGGGCAAAATACAACTAGAATAAGTTATATTTACATTAATTTCTCATTCCCATATTAATACATTAATGTCTTTGCTACAAATGGACAGTCAAATAAACACGCAACCATCACTATGCAAATCATACAGTAAAGATCTCACCAGTGTTTCCTGGAAATCTGATCTGTCATTGATGTCATCGACTTTGTAGGACCCAGAGAGATTCAGATAGTAATAGTAGTCCATACTGGTAATGCCAAGCACACTTTTTTGTTCTGAGGAGGCCCCTTCAATCAGCTGCAGAATAAAAATCCCCAGATTAGGTATCAAACAGGAATGTTCAGCAGAGATGAGGCAGGTCAGAAACAGGTACTGAGCCTGAAATTACTGGGAGAGATATGGCTAGTGCTGTGCCAGGTAGGCATGCTTTCTGTGGTTTGTTAATTGTTTAATCTGAAAAAAGATACTCAATCCCATTCCCATGAATGGTTTAGTTCTAGCTACCACATCTAATAAAAACAGGCTTGAATGCCTATTCACCTCATAAAAAAAAAGCAAAGTGGGTTCCCAATCTGCAATCTATTATCTAAATCCTCAGGAGCAACATGTTTTCATGTTTTCCCACCTACTGCAAGGTAGGCAGAGTTGAAAGCACACTAAGGAAGCCTTACCTGCCACTCTCATTGTAAGGACAAGCACCCTTTGTGCTCTTCAGACCTATGTAAAGCCCACACAGTCCTGGCACAGACATGGCTGCAACAGGAAGGAAAAAAACTAACCTCAAAATAGAACTGTCAAACCCACACAGTCTTAACTCCTGTGTCCAAAAGCCTCTCCAAGCCACAGAACAAAAACAGCAGGACAGAGCAAATTGATCATAAACCTCAGAAGAGGAGAACACAGCACTTCTTGGAGCAATTCCAGCTCCAACTCAGCTTTCCATCCTGGCAATGGTACTTGAACTGTCTGTGAAGCTGCTGACAGTAGCTTACAATGCAGTGTCTTTACCCCAGATTTGTAGAGCTTGATCAGCAGCACTTCAGCAGGTAAGGACTGAATACGTCAAGCATCAGTAAAGGCCAGCAACACCTTTTGGAACACAAATCATGGGGATGCTCGGAGTGTATTATCCTAAATGTCCTAGAAAACTTAACTGAGAATCAAACCACTCAAAAAAAGTAGAGGTCAGTATAGACATAAATAAACTGACCTTTCTCTATATATAGGCCATTTTAAAAAGAAATCTGCTGAAAAGTTCTTATTTTCTATTGTATTCTACTAGACTTTTCCCTATGGGAATACACAATAAATTTCCAAGCAAAGCCTTTGAAATGCTGCAGTGCTTTTGTTCTGGAGCTGAAAGGCAGCCAGGAAGGGCTATGGCAGGTGGTGTCCTAACATGCCATCAAGCTTCCCAGGGGTGGCCAGGTCACCTCTGTGAGTGGGCACTTGTAATCTCACTGTTTTGAGATTAACTTTTCAACCACAAGGAAAAACTTTAAGTAACTCAAAAAGGAGACCTATACACTTCTGACCTGGTAAAAAATGTGAAAACTCCTCTCTCCAGGATTCCTCATTACAACTCGAGACTTTTCCAGCAGGAAGTTGGAGATTTTCCCTCCATCTGGTTCTCCACCTGGGCTAAACTGTATTTCAAAGTATTTCCCCTGTAATAAATAATTAAATGATCAGTAAAGCAAATTTGAAATCATGCATTTGTGCTGTATCCCAAACAAGGTTACTGGGATATTTCATCTTTATGGATGCAGTGACACAGCTGCCTCAAGGTACAGCCTTAGTTTAGATTCGGGAACCATCCCATTTCTGCATCTGCATTTCCACAGCTCCAGACTGGGGACAACATGTCACGTATTAATGCAAAGGTAGGGAAGAGACCAGTGGGCTCTTTTCACTGCTGAGATTCTTGCTTAGTGCAAAGGAAACTACAAAGCTCACCTATATGGGAAGTCAATTTAACAGATTTATAACCAACAGCAAACTGTTTTCTGCTTGGGAGCACGGCAAAGCCATGATTTCTTGCTTTCAGGGAAACATTAATTGTATTAACACTCATATTAGTTTAGGAACAGATCTCAAATTTTCAGAGCCTATGTTTTTGAAATGGAACCTACAGTATGTCACCTAGTGAACAGTCATTTGACTGTTTTATAACGACAGACTGAAGGTAATTCCTGACTACTGTCTACATGTATGAGTAAAGGCTGCAGACTTGGCATTTATAAAATTGTGACCACTACATGCTGTAAAAGAAAAAAAGTGCAACTTACACAGAATGAAACAGAAGCCTCTTGACGTATACTGTGTGTTTTCAAACACACTTTATATTTTACTTGAATTTATCTCACTTGTAGTCAATTTATCTTACACTCCTGAATACTATAACAGCACAGAAGTTGGAAGAAGAAAGTCATCTCTAAGGCAGAGGGACTTACGAATCTGCTGGAATTGTTGTTCCGTACAGTTTTTGCATTCCCAAAGGCCTCCAGTAAAGGGTTGGACTGCAGAATAATATCTTTAACATGCTAAAATTTTAGGAAACAAGAGAAACACAAATTCAGAAATAGGCACTTCTAAAGTTCTTAAAGATTTTCTAAAAAAACCCTGTGAGGTCTAAACTATACATTAAGACAGCAAGAAATCCTGTATCTGTAAAAAATTCTCCAGATCAGATAAGGCATAAAATCTTACTTTTTTTTTCAGAGTTTATAGTTCCTATTTTTTGAGAAAAAACCTACAAAACTGAAAAAAATGCCTGAGGCTAAAAATTAGTTCTTCTGTTCATTGTTCTGCCAAACAACACAGACAATAAATTGATCTGTTTTTTACATCATCTTCATTTTAAACCATTTCCTTCTTACACATGAACATTTAAATCTTTCAGGAGGTCTGGAACCACAACCAGTGAGTCAGAGCAGCATGAAATTTAGGAATCTGCAATTGCTTCCGTAATCTGTTATGGGATCAATGATACTGCTATCTAGCTGTCTTAGAAAGCAAAACAATGCGTCCCTATTGTCTCTTTATCTGATCCTAGGAGCTGGAAATATGGAGAAGACATCAATTTTGGAAAAATCCCAATGTATGTTGGGTTGTAAAAAGAAGAGGGAATTTTATTTCAAAAAAATTACTAAAGGCAACTTACCAACTTCATCAACTATTATTCTGCAATTACTAAGAGTATTCTTTTATTTTGTACAAAAAGATGGAATCTTTCAAAAAAATCAGAATATTTAATTGTAAGGTATGATTATATTTATTCCAAATTACCACAATGCATACTTTCTTTGGATCATTCTCTTGGTTACTGAATTTTTCTCTGCAATGTTCCCAGTATCACTGTTATGCAAAACTAAGCAAAAAGAACACACTCAACATCAGAGACTGCAATAAAGCAAAAATCACAGTAAGCACTCAAAAAGAGTGGACTGGTAAAAGCAGCCACTACCTACCTACTACTACTTGTCAGTCAAGGAATGACATTCTAATATCATTAAGGAAATTTTTACAGCTAATTCACTCAATTAGCTTTAGCTCATAGGTTTTGATAGGTAGAAGACACATCAATAGCACAGTTATTAACAAAAGCAACTATTTGTGCTTTCATCTGCCTTTCAGACACTCTAATTTTGTCTAGATATCCTCATAAAACAAGATCATGTTCTAGCTCTGGCTCTTTGATGTATGAATACAAATCAGAGATTTAAAGGAACCTATAAAGCCCCAAAAGACAGTTCAGTTTTCAATATAAAGCAAATACAAAAGGAAAAAACCCACACTTCTCTACTACCTGACTAAGAACAATAATTAAAGTACCTTTTACCAATGAACTAATATAAACAAATAAATAATTAAGCTTGTAGATACAATTGAGCATGAGAGCTCTAACACTTTCAGCAGAGCTGACTCTAGGCCTGTGCCTCTCATCCCAGGCAGCCCAGCATTGGGAGCAGCACTGGTCACTTCAGGTGTCTCTGCTTTGGGGGCTAGGATGTATTTCCAGCTATTCACCCCAAAGTTTCCAGGGTCAAGTGTCTCTTATCTGCCAGACACATCCTTTGTCACTCTCCCTCCAAAGCCAATCTTTAGACTATGCTTATGCTTCAGTATCATTCTGTATCAACTCACCTGTACTTTAGGGCCACCTCCTGAAATTTTGGAGATATAACTCATGATATATTTAGCAGCTACAGTCTTTCCAGCACCACTTTCCCCACTACAGAAAAAGAAACACAAGAATGTACATGTTAGTTTTTGAGTAACTCTAGAACAGAGCCATCTGAGGTTCATCTTGTCCAACCAAAGCTAGGTACCTCAATAATATACACCATATTTACACTGGGTAAGCTGTAATGTACAGACTGTGACACAGTGTTGTAACATGGCACTTAAGATATGTTGGTGAACACATAATTCTGAATACATCATCTTGCAATTCTGACTACATCAGAGTCTCTGCAGGACTCCAAAGTTAGAAAACTATATAAATAGAGAAACATCTACTTAAACCAAGATGCTCAAAAGAGAATGTGTGTGTTAAGAAATCAATTCTCATCTAAATTTAGTGGGATTCCAGATCTTAACACAAAAATTAATTTGAAAATCCAAGTTGTGAATGCCATGCCAGATACCCACCTCATTTTAGGAGTCTTTTGTTTTAGATGTTCCTGAATGAAATAATGAGGCATTATTAATCACATCCTGAATGACGGAAGAACGACCTTCCTGTTCCTATGCCTCTTGACACAGGGTACAAGAAGTCTTAATATTCCATAGTAGGTTTCATAATTCCTTCCTTCCTTTATAATACTTCACTTCAATGGTGAATAATGTTTACATCACCAGTAGCTTTGCCTCCTCACAATCAGTAAAGCTTCTCTAGAGGGACAGAGAAGACTGGCATGCCAGACAATCCAACCTCATACTTTAATTCATACCTTAAAGTTAACTCCATTTCAACAGAATTCCTCCAGATTTACATAAATCTTTGACCCAAATGAATTTATTGTGGGCTGGATACCTATACCAATACAAAATAAGCACCAACACACACAGATGTTGGTTCAATCTCAAAGATAGTTGAAATACTTTTTTCTTGTGTGAAAATCTGTGCTATCTTTAAGCTCCTGAATTATTTCAGTGAGTGTTGTTGACTCTTCTATCCTGCGCCTACTTGTTCCTGGATATGGATCAAATGCACATCTTTTCCTGCACAAAATTTAGCAATGTCTGCCAGAGAAACATCAGCATGTCCTGCACAGGAAAAGGACTAGCCGAGAACGAACAACTTGGAGCTCCTTATCAACATGACTAATAAAGGCATTTCCAAAGGTTTAATTATGGAAAAACTCCCCAAACTGCAAAGCTGAAAATACCATTTCACATATTTAAAGCTTCCAAACAGCACAGAAATAGTGAAGGGCTTTTTTTTATTATTATTATTTTCCCAGTAATGTTTTTATGCTTTTGTCGTCTCTTGACAGGAGTTTTACAGATTAAACAGAAAACTTGAAAAGGTGAAAAAGTACTTATTGAGCATCCATCTGTGAAGTGCAGACCATGATTATTATTTGTCTTCTGAGTCATCTTTTCCCAGCAACCAAGAAGAAAGTCTGTATTACTCGTACCTACTACATGCTCAGGGACAGAGTTTGCTGAATGACAAACCGGTTTTAGAAGTTCAATAATTAAAACATTTCTTCAAAATTTGCTCATTCTGTCACAAAACCAGGCAAACTAATTGAAATTGAATCATACTCTGAGCAGTTTCAACGGAATAGAGGAGACTCTGAGGCCAGACACCAAATAAATCTGATCAGGTGTTATGTATCACACAGTAAAACATCACACATGTCTCTAAGATTTACTTCAATGCATAAGTTATTCTTCTCCTCCTTGTTCAAATGAAGTGTGATATCTCACTCCACAGTGTGTGCCACAGAACTGACCTGGAGGAATATAATTCCACTTTATTGTCTCTACTTCGATGTAAATGGGCCTTTCTACTAAAATAATTTGGCCAAAAACCAGCCTTCCAGAGTTTGCTTTAGATTTATGCATGCATGCACTGTTCTTCAGTTTTATGTTTTTAATGATCAAAGACCAGCAAATTGCTCCACTTAAACTAGAATAAACCAAGATGATGCATTATTTAGGAACTAAAGTAGTTTTATCTGATGGGAGGGTATCCTGCCCCCAATAAAGCGCAGGTATTCAACTGTAACATGGCAATTGCGGCGTTCCTGCCAAACGGTTCTCATGCAGAAGCTTTTCATGTATTTCTTACTGCTTTGCTGTTACTACAACTATTTTAAGAAGATGTAAGAATAATTTTCTAGCTTTGTAGTTTTAATTATGTTGGAAATACGGAGGCTTTTAAAGGTTGAAAAAAATTCTTATAATGGTTTAAAGTGGATTGTGGTATTGACAACTTTCTCAGAGATTTTTCTTGCTAAGAGTAAAAACATCACAGTCTCAATACCTAACTAGAAAGGTAACGTTTTGAAAGACACATTGTTTCTTTTAGTACTAGTTACCACTTCAGAAAAATGACATTTTGTCCCGTAAAGGCAATAATGCTTAGCTGAAATCAGAATAAGACTATAAACACAGAGGGAAAATTTTCTGCTCCTTGCTTCCTTCCCAGAGGAAATATAGTCAGTGATTAGAGAAGCAAGATCCAATATACAGCATCCTTCTTCTAAAATTGATTTTCTGAGTAACATTTAATACAGTACCCCCGGCTGTAGAACAATACAAGTGATGCTTATCTACATCACCAGGACAATGTAGAATTTTAATAACAAATATTTATAAAGAGCTCTTGGATCTGCCAGTAAAGAACACTGTGTATGTAAAATATTCTGATGTGTTTGGATAAGCTGTTTAGTTTGTTTACATAGAAAATTTACTTTCTCTACCTTCACAGAAACCTCAGCAGCATAACTATGGTGAAATATTTTTCCCTTCTGAATCAGAGCTTTTACCTAACTTTTGTAACTGTGTTAGTCTTATGTTTCTACCACTTCTTCATTCAAATTCTACCATATTTCCAATTAGATTCTGTACAAACATTTTTAGAACAATCAGACATTTGAGTCAACTGGAAAGCTCAGATACAGGAGCTGACCAGAAATCTCATATTAAATTCTGAACTTAACAGATTCAGGATAAACATGAGCTGTTTGCTCAAAACATGTCAAGGTGATAAATAATCTTTTCATTAGCACGTATTTGTAGTATTCAGAATGCATTGTCTTTTTAGGTATGCAGCCATCATACATTGCTTTCCTGTACTCAAATGCTTTCAAGCAAACATAAAGTGTAAACTAAAATTATGAGAAAAACTGTTTCTAAAGCAATGGCAACATCTGGCAGAGGTCAAAGTGAAAATAAAGTCCTCAGCTTTATAGAAAGGTAAAACCTTCAGAGCATTCTGAAGAAACACATTATTGCTACATAATATAAAAACACTATTCATAATCTCCACTTTCTTAATGAAAATACAGTGATAGTTCAGAAAGAATTAAAAGCCACAAGAGACAATCCTCCATAATGACAAGCTTGACTGGACAACTCCTTGTGGACAGTCTGGAAGGGCTGCCATGTCACATGGGGAAGAAATGCCAACAGTTTGTCATCATGGACACCTACGAGCTCAGGTCGAGAAAGGCTTAAATTAAATACCATGTCTCAGTAAAACATAAACTTGGTGAGAAATCAAAGTCCAGTGTAACTGTGTTACCCCCATGAGTGAATTACCTCTGTAATTCTGCCCAGTGCAAACAAAACCTGGGAAGACCTGTGGGCACTGCTCTCTCCTCCCACCTCAGCATACCCTGCACCTGCACTGAGCCAGGATCAGCCCACAAATAACCTCACTGTTTACTCTGCAAGTGCCAGGCAAAATAGCTCAGGGTTCTCAGCTGCAATTAGAAACGTGTACAAGTACTTTTCTCAACTCAATTTGACTACATGTGACTAGTGACCTTCAGCACAACAACAGACATCAGTTTTCCCAAAGGGAAGCTTGAGTTCAGGGAACAAATGCACTCAGATGCATGGTGACAGCAATGAGAGCTCTGGGCTTTTTGCTTCACATGGCACCATGCTATACCAGGGGCCCAGGAGTAAGGAGGATACAGAGGAACACAGCTCGGTGTAGGAAACTGTTCACACCTGCTTCACCTTCCACATGCAAAATCACTGCACAGCCTCTGAGCACATCACCCACTTGGGAGACAGGTAAAGTGCAGCTCCAGGTGCACCACAGTGAACCTCTGAACCTCCTGTGTAAGGAGGGAAGTCAGAAGAGGCACCATGTACCAGGTCAAGTATCCTGCAGTTCTCACTCTCCACACATCTTTTATCATACACCATCTCTAAAACCCACAGATGAGAACAAAGCATAACTCTGGTCCCAAAATTCATTTTGATTGTCACTTCAATAATGCCTGTCATAAAAAAAGTTGAGTAATAATTCTACAGTGAGTTGTCTCAGCCTAATAATTAAAATAGATTAATACTGAAGGAAAAAGTAATTTTCCAGTACATCTTTACTCCTTTTTCCTCTGCCAGAAGGCAAGGAAAATTCAAAAAAGGAACAAAAGACCATGGTAAACGCAGTCCAAGTGGGATTGCTGGATTTAACAATATCTGTGGCTGCTGCAGTGGTTAATCCATCTCTCTCATGTAGTCATGCAAGCTGTTGCAGTTCTGGTGTCGGACATGAAGTTGGTTATGTGAGTAAGAGATTTCTTGTGGTTAAACTATCATCAGGATTTTACTGGAAAACAAGGAGGATCAAAAAGTACTTAGCTATCCTAGAGAATGTGAACACAGACACAGAAGATTTTTAATGATATAAGCTTTTCTGTTTCTTGAAGTTAAAACATCATAAGAAGGTGATAAATTAGTTTTCAGAGAGCTTTTTCTTACCTAATAATGACACACTGATTTTCTCTGTCAATTATCATGTTTCTGTACATGCTGTCTGCAAGAGCATAAATATGTGGTGGGTTTTCATACTGTGCCTAGGAGGGAAAATAGAGAATAATTTTTCAACACAGCATTAAACAACGCAGAAAGAGCAAAATAAATTTCTATTTAAATTGGAAGAATTATTTTCCTGGAAAAACAATTCCGAATCCCACTTTATACTGAATTTTCTCCAGGAATTTTTTTGTTCATTTAATAAAAACAAACCAAAGTGTCTGGGCTTTGTCAGTGATCTTTCTCTCATCCACAATTTTCTCAACTATTACAAACACTCTGTTCTAAAAATGGCCTGTGCTGGAAATATATCACTTGTCCAAGAGAAACTCATATAAGTTAAGCCCATTTCAGCAGTAGTCATATGGTAACAATACTTTGCCTAGACCACTACTCAGAGCCTGGTGCTGTGTGTCCCATTTTCATCCCATTCAAACCAGTTTCCCCCACCCATGGACATGCCCAACTCAAGCAGAGTGGGAAACTGAATTTTAAGTCCCTAATGTTCTTGTGCTGACTCACTCTTCAAGCTGTATTTTCTAAGGTGGTATCTAATTTTGGAATCTCAAGTTTTTTATTGTTCTTGTTTGGTTTAAGAGTTCTCAAATCAGTCTCAAAATCCTCTAATGGCCATTTTGTATCCTGCATCACACTTTAGGCTTATGACAGCTTAAAACTGCCTTTGCAGGAGCAGGGACATGTCAAGGAGAGATACCTGATAAGGATCAGAGCTAATCAAGTATTTTTTTTAAATGCTAATCTGCTATTCCAGGGAATTCAATTTGAAAACTCAGTATACAACAACGGATATCTGCCGAGTTCTCCCAGCCAAGTACAATGCTACCAAAACACACAAACATATCCTTTCAAGTGTCAAACCATGTAGAATACTATTTCCCAGCACCTGAATATTGCACTACATTTGATACTGCTTTACTTACTGCTCCTTGGTACATTTCAATTTCCTTTTCCCCAAAATACGGCATTTGCTTGAAAGGATTCACAGAGATTAATACAGAGCCAATATATGTCTGTATTCAAAGGAAGTTAAGGTAACTAGTTCCATGAAGTATTATTATCTTACTAGAAGTGACAGGTAACTTTTTCACTCATTACATAATACAGCACAGCTTCAAATAACAGTAAAAACCCTGATAGTTCACAACAATTGTAAATAAAAATTAAATTAGGTTTACAAGAATACAAACATATAATTCAATGGCATATTTTCATATTATCAAAATATTTATTTTAGGACAAGTTAAGTACAGAAACATGTATTAAAGGCCCAAACATGACATATCTTGAGTAAAAACACAGAAAGGAAATGGCATATTTAAACTGTTCTGGTCCTTTGTAACTGAGGAGGTCGTATTGTTAGTCTTAGAAAATATTAGCTTGACCTTTGCAGACTTCAGTGTAGTGACACATTCTGATCTTACAGAGACAGTGCTGAGCAAGCACAGTGGGATGGAAACAGCCACTGCTGAGCTAAATTAGACAATTACTCAGCTGCGTGTACTGGTGGGGGAGCTGAGGGAATTAGGTAATTCCATGTGTGATGTTGTTTTATGAGTGTAACTATTAACAGTCCCTGGAAGTCCTTTCCTGAAGGCTGTCCCATTGGAAGACACTTAGCTTCAAGCCATTATTAGCTTTTTCCCCAACATTTTGTATTTCAACATTTTGCACTCAGCAGCACATGTCTCTACATTTACAAAATACTTCAGAAACCTTTGGAACTCCAGTTGCAGGGCAAACACGAAGCAACTGATGGTACCTCACAGGCAGTTAAATGGTGTCAGTATCATTTCCATTGTGCTGGGAGTTAGCAGTGTGCCCACACCAGTGTGTCCAAAATGTTGTACTGCAGTTTCATTTAACAGGTTTCATCTAGTCTGGAATTGTTCATAGGCAAACTTGCAACCTAAGCTTTCTGTGCAAAAGCAGGGAAATTACCAAATTTATCCTGCTGAATTGCTCTACGTAAGACTCTTATTACTGTGGTGCCACAGCACAGAAGGTAAAATGCTAGAGAAGCATAACGCAAGGAACGTAATTTCTGTAATATTAATTTGCAATGCTTTAATGTTAATAAAAATGCTTCAAATATTTTTCATTTAATTCAAAAAGAGTAACAACATCCGGGTCTGGAATATACTAAATCAATTACTCATTGTGTCAGTACAAACACCCAACGTGACAGTTTTCTGTTGGTAAACAATGCCAGCATTTTCTGGGATGATTCGGTCACTTCTGTGCAATGTAGCACTGAGAAATGTTCATTCATGAGTGCACATACAAACAATTGAAATATTCAAGAGATGATCTTCATGTAAAATGAAAAGCTTTTGCAGAACTGCAAAAAGTCTTTCTCCCTATGTAAGAGACAAGACTGATCTTCAGTGTGGCCACAGTCCCTTTGGAAAACTTATTCCTGCTCCAGTAGAAAGATCAGCTCCTGTTAATTTCACTGTTTTCATAAGAAAAAAAGCATAGAACTGTTTCTTGAGCAGAGAGCACTGAAGCCTTTGTGACTGTAGTGCCTGGAGGATGCAGCATTCCACAGGGACAAAAGCGCTTGTGTTGCTAAAAGGAAGAATTCTATAGCTTGTCTTGATACTATAGTTTGGCAAATACTGTGCAACTTCATCACATTTTTCTAAGGCAAATTTAATAACAAATTTAAAATTCATTGATCAGAGGATCCAAATCCATGTCCACACATGCATTAGAAACCTCTGCAGCTTGGGATGGAAACGTTGACACATCTGCAACATTAATTTTCCTCTATCAGTCCTTGCTAAACTGAGCTGCTACGTAGCTCTTGACCATCTGACTACATGGAAATAGCCAGGAGATGTTAAAGTTCCTGCCCGTTCTGCTACAAATTGTTAAACTCTTCAAAGAAACTATTCTCCAGACACAACCGGTAAGTATGAAACTCTGGCTACAGCAGAAGAAGAAACAATATAACTTTGTAGTACATAATCATTGACTAGTATTTACCATCTTCATTACTGCAGCTCGTGTTACACAGTGAAAGCTAGAAATAAAACAGTGACTATTCTTATCGCCAGGAATTGGTTTCACATGCTGGTTTTTTTTTTTAAAAGCAAACCTTGGGTGCTGAAGTCTGTTTTTCTTGTTAGGTTACAAGTTCAGGTATTTAAACATTTCACTTTTTCCTTAATCATAGAAAAAAAAATTAGGTGATAACACCGAAGATTTTCTGATGTTGACACATTCACCCATTTACATCAGCAATATTAACAATATTCACAGTATTAATAGATTCACAGCATTAACAATTTTAAAAAGAAGTAGTAAAAGGGGCTATGTCACAAAAGAAATGTTATTTTGAAAGCATTACAATTTTGGATGTATAGAAGACAACATGATGTGAAGAAATCTATATACACCTTAAACCTATTAATTCTTGCTCTTAGAAGCAGCATTACTGCAGTAGGCTTCAGGGGTCATGTGGATATAGAAATAAATAAATAATAGAGATATATACATAAATATACAGAAGAACAGGCCTATCTTCAACATTGACAAGAACAAATTCCAAATATCAGAAGAATACCTTAAAATAATTTTTATGATCTTATTTTCAACCTCATAACTAGCCCAGTTTACAAAGCATTTTGTGTTCTCTCAGGTGAACTGTCACATAACATATTCAGCATCTTTGAGTAATCTGCTTAAACAGAATACATACATATAATTAGTGTCACATTGGCTCAGCAAGTCCACGGAGCCCCGCCAAGACCAACAAAGGATACAAAAATATAATCATCCATGTATCGTTTCTTTAGGTTCTCCACTATGGAATCCTCAGTGATTTTGGAAAGCAGGACCATATCATCCACCCCACTGTGCTTAACATTGTGGCTCTGCCAGTGGTACCTGTAGTGTCCTTTGCTGCCCTGCAGGAAAACACAACAAGCATCACAAAGGTTACTACTTTTCTCATCAGCATGAAGTAACTGAAAACCATTCTTCAAATTCCAACTTCCAAAACCTTTTTCTTTCATTGAATTCTGTTCCTTGATCCAGGCATTCCACAAAAGCATACATAAATGATGACAACTGACTTGCCTCTGAACTATTAAAAAATGGCATTGTCCTCCAAAACTAGAAGGCAATTCCATGAGATTTTGTGAATCTCTGCACAGTGAATGGATACAGATGGCAGACCTTTATAAATCTAGCAAAAAACCCCCAATTATTCCAACTGAGATGCAGTTATTGGAAGCTAAAGATGCAAAAAATTACACTCCTACAGTGCAACTATTACCAGTGAGGATAATTACCACCACCACCACAGTGAATTCTTCATTCTTTACAGTCTTTTCAGTCAAACCTGCACATGTGCTGTTACTCAGATGGAAGCTGTGAGCCTGCTGCAGTAAGTATTCAGGGATGTTCTGCAAATTCTGTACCACAGCCTGTCAGCTGCGTGCCTTAACAGTCCCTTCTGATCTGTTAGTCACCGTGCTTAACTGACATCTAAATAGATATTCTCTCTCCACACACAGGGACTACTATTTCAGGATGCTGTGGAAACTCGTGACATTTCATGCTGTACCATTTGAAATCAAAATCTGTTTTTTTCCAGCTGATTTGAACAGCAGTTTGGTTCTATGGATACACCCACAAACAAATTTAAATCCAGTCAACATGAAGTCTATTAATTCAGCTTTAAATCTGCTCTCCCAACCCAGACTTATTTTTTGTACCCTGGCAGACAATGCTAATGGAGTTCTGATCTCTTGCCTTTTTCTATTTTCATTTTTGTTTACACAATACTGAAATTAGTGATGCTGGAACTAGCACATCTTACACTGAGATACTGAGTATGCTGTCAAGGAGGATGCGGCCAACAAAATGCCAATTCTGTGAATTCCCCTCATTCTTTTACACCACAGTTTCAAACAATGTCATTTAGCTACACTGTTCTGGTGGACATTATATGAGATCAGAATATAAGCAAATAATTACTATAAAGTATTTTACAGAATAAAATAATTCATAATTTTACAGATTAAGTAAATCAGACCTACAGGTTGTCTTCATCTCAACCTGTCTGACATAAAAACCAAGGACAAGCTGGGCTTTTATCTCAAATTAACCTGTACAAAACCCACACTCACTTTACTACTGCAGACAGCACAGAACCTGTAGGCTTTGTGTGTGCTCTCTACTAAGTCTCCAGCCATTGCTACTCTGCTGCAGCTCCAGCGCTGCTCACATCAATGAAGAACAGTTGCAAACCTGAATCAAAAGAATGCTTTCAAACATAATACAGCAAATAAATATGTCTGAAAAGACAACCTCAAAAATTTTCTTGAGCATTCACAACCTTACATAATCTTCAAATAAAATAATAATCTTAAACTAGCTTAGTTTGTGTGAACCTTGTCAACTTTGTATCTGTACAATGGAAGCACTGATCTGGAAGCACTGAGAAAATGAAGGAGTCAATTAATTTTTTTGGAAATTGTTATAAAACATGTGACTGAAAATATTAGTTGAAGGTCAGGCTATTGGAGAAAACAGAGGTCCAACAGAGAAGCATAATTTCCTTCAGTGTACTCATCAGCTATTTGTGATATTACACTTAGCAAAAGGATCTGGCAGGATGGACAAAAAGTACAGTATCAAAATAAATATGGATCATTACATTGCTCACAAAGCTATACAGAATGTGGTTTAGTAGCAGATAATAGAGTAGGCTATTACTCTATTATCTACTACAGAAAATGTGTAAGAAATGAGACTGGGAAAACAATCAAGTTTCCCGCTGGAAGCTGTGGCACCAGCCCCAGTGAGCTCAATGAGCAGAGGACAAAGGTTGCAAAGCCATGGGATATATGGAAAATGTGCCCACTGTCTGCAGAACAGCAGCTTTACACAAGTCAGAGACTGTTGTTGATTGTGATTAATCCACACACACGACCAGGCCAGAGGGCTCTTTCCCAAAAATCAGCATGGAAGCAAGAGGGGCAGTACCAGGGCAGTCCAGCTGCCCTGACAGCAGCTCTGCCCTGCTCTAATGGGCGGCAGCAGTGAAATCTGAGTGCTGCTGGATCACACAGCAAACCACAAACAGATCTAATTAAAAGGCGGCAGCCCAAATATCCAAGAAAGCGACAGCAGGGAAGATGGCAGAGTGTGGTGGCACTAAGAAGTTCACATGAATATTGTAACACAATTTAAAAGGCAGCTTCTATCAGTAGGTTGGAATTACCCTTTTCCCCAGAAAACTATGCAGAGAAGCAGCAAATCATCACTAGATTATTGCCAGACTTCTCCCTAGGATATGGAAATAAGACCAAGCTTTAGTAGGGCCTTTAGCAGTGGTTAAGTTGTGCTCTCTCTCTCTTCTCCAGGAAGCCAACACCAGTAGGATATATGCTTAAAAATTACAACGTTTTTCAATTGTTCACATTGTGAACACTAATGATTTGCTCTTATTGCATATTTCTTGAGAATTCAAGATTTTAATGAGAGCTTTTTATCATCCAGAAAAAAATGCAGTGTTCTAACCTGGAGACAATTTACACCTGAGCTAATTACCTGATGTACACCTTAACTTGAACCTGCTTTGCAGGGAGCACTCAGGCTAATTCACTCAGCTGCTAATTGCCCTCTGCAGCCCATCACAAAACACACTTTTCCCTCCCCTGGTCTCCAGAGGGATCCTCCAAAAACAGGCCAGGTCTTCCGGACTCCTCAGGTCCTTCTTCCCAAAAATCTCAGTTCCCAACAGGCACTTCAGAGCCAGCAGAACAAGGACTGGCAGAGATGCCCCACAGTCAGTGCTGGCACAAACCCCAGGGAGGACCTTGTGACTGCACCAGAGGTCCCCGGGGGCTGGGTCAGACCTGGGAGCACAGAGCTCATGGTCCAGCCCTGGGCCAAGCTGTGCAGGCCAGATGTCAGCAAACACCAACTTGGCTTCTCGTAGGTTTTTTCAGTGAAAGATGTGACCTAACTGTGCAATAAATAAGCAGATAGAAGTCTTTGTGTCAGCACTAACACAATGCCTAAGCAGCTGGAAAAAGATGAACTTGGCAGATTAGGAAAAATACAAAAATAAAAAACCAGTCCCAAAACAAAAACACATCTCAACAAGCTGCTAAAAGCCGCAGAAGTGGAAACATCAGTGTTGAACAACCTGGCTGCCAGGCCTCCCTCAGGCTCTTCCTGGGCTTCCAGCTCAGCACCTGACTTTGCACGGCGAGTGGGGGCTGGACTGGCAAAGCTGGAATTAAAGGCGTGTACCACACTGCTGTCAGCTGTTATTATTCATTTGGTTGCTGTTTTGGGCTGAAAATCAGATGTGCTTTTCACTGACAAGAATAATATTTATGAGTCACAAGACGACCCCGTGAGCTGGGAGCCGACTGCTGCCGGGCTGTGCTGCCCCGGGGGCACGGCACGGCTCCCACCCGCTGCTGACCGGGCTGCGCTGGGCCCTCCCCCTCAGGAGCCCCAGCACCAAAACCATCGAGACTCGAAGGGACCCAAAAAATTGATTCTACTCTCACTTTGTACATCTTCCTTGACACCCACTCACGAACAGATTAACTCAATTGCTGCATTAATACCAAGAGGGGGCATGTAAAAACTATTCTACGTACTAAATACTGTCTATACTTTCTGTACTACTTTTGGTACTGGCAGTACAATCTGGTTAAAGCATATAATTGCTTTGCTTGGAATGATAAATACCGATAAGACATTTATTTACAGAATTTCTTTTTGCTGCCTTTCAACTTGTGTTACAGTAGCAACTGCTGGTTTCTTATTTTTGCCCTTATTATTGTTTGTATATTTTTACATTATCCTAAGCAACACGTATTTCATGTGGCTATAAAAAGGTTGAGTCATGCTGTGTCACAACAGGATTTTCTCTTAACTGGAAAAAAGTGCAAATATTTTTGTATTTCAAGATGTTTAAAAATAGTATGTCTAAAAATAAAGCACTAAAAACAAGGGATCAGAAAAGACTATATTCTAGCCCCGAGAAAGAACCTTGTTTCTCTTTGCCCATCAGAACTCCAGCTAAACTCCAGCAAACTACATGCCATTAATAATCTTTCTTCATTCCCACAAAGGGAACAATTGCCACTCTGAATCTCTTGACAGCTTTTTTCAGCAGCAAACATCAATCTCCCATCACAGAGCAGAAGGAATTCTCAGCCTCCAGAAGTGTCAAATGATCACAGGCACGACTTTTTCTTTCCCTTATTAGCTAAGGCAGCACTACTGCACAAAATCCTTGGAGTTTTGGGGCACGTCTCTATCTACTGTATCAGATCAGTGTAATGAATACAATACTGAATGAGACACATTATCTCAAACAAAGGTGTCACCAAAGTGAAAAGCTGCACACCATTTACTTCACTCCTGACATCAATACTTCTACCCATGCAGGCCCATCACCTGGTCCCATACACACATAATTTGTATCAGTTTTTCCAGCTAACAAGAGGACAAAACCACAACTTTTTTCAATTATATCATCCATCAAAATTAGCAAACTTTTATAATCGACTTAGGAGAAATCTTTCATGTATTTCTATAAAGTGAAAGAGTCTACTGTTCTCATTAGAGACCCCTGCAAAAATACTTATTTTGGTCTTCAACTGGGTTAATCAAAACAGAGGAGCCACAGTGGAAAAAAGTGCTCCAAAACTGCTCTTGTATATCTTATGTTCAGTAAAAAAATAAAGATATTGGCTGCAATGATGTGATCATATTTCAGAAAGGAAATTAAAGGAAGACAGCAGAAGCAGCAAGATGGACAAAGATAAAAGGCCATTTATTTAAATTTAACATGAGGGAAACATTAAGGGACAGAAAAAGCTGTGCTTAAAGATTTGAGGAAATAGCAAAGCAAAAATACCGAGCATCTAGCAGTAGGATAGACATCTTATATGGAGAACTAAAAATACCAAAAATGTAATAAGGAATGGAAACTACTAGAAAGTTAACTTACCAAAAAACATAGCTAGGGAAATAAAATACTGAGAAAAATACTTGTGGGTGCAAAAGCCATCAGTTCTCCCTGTTTGCTCTTGGATAGGGGTGGATTCAGCCCAGTGTGACTTGAACTGACTCCAGAGCTGGTCACAGGCTGCAGGAGATCCCAGTTGTTCCTGCTCCCACCAGCTCCAGGTGCTGCTGCCCCAGCAGGGCCTGGCCCCAGGGCAGCTCCCCACCGTCACTCCTGCTCAGGAGCCAGGGAGCAGCCACAGCTCTACCTCCCTGCACCAGCGCAGCCAGGGCTGCGAGGAGGAGATGAGACACAAACTAGAGCCTGCTCACCTGAACAGCAAATGCAAGCTCATAACACAACCCGACTTTTGGGAATGGGAGACATCTACAGGGTACAGAATTATGCCCATTTTCAGGAGTCAGAAACAACATCAACATTCTTGTCACACAAATAACAGGATATTACCAAAATAAGAGTTACTCCAGTGTTTGCCTGTGAGGCTCATGAAGTGCATCAGCATTAACTTCCACTAGAAGTTTTGAAAGATTATTTTTAAAAAGGCTCAGCTACTCGACAGAGCAAAATCAGGACAGGAACGAGCTCAAGAGCAGATCATGCTAACATGACTAAGATTTTGACACAACTTACAGAGACTGTGGGCAGATATCAGGAAGTAGCTAATGAACTGTAAATTCTTATTTGCTTATCCCACAGTTTTTTGGGTGACTGTGTCCTGATGTTCCAAGAAATAATTTTCCCAAGGAAATGCAATACTGTTAACTACTTAATATGGTTGACTTGCTCTTAGACATTAACTGTCTTACTTGAATTACTGAAAGGTCTCCAGAGCTGTTCCAAGTTTGACTTGTTCCTCACGGCATGAGCAGCAAGATTTCCTGTGACTGGTGGGCTATGGACAGGCCTTTCAATAGCAACATTATGTGTATATATACACACACTTCCCATTCTAAACCTTGCACTGAGCAGCGTTCCTGCACACTACCTCTTGATCTGTAAACTGTATATGTAATTTGCATCTGTATATACGTACCATGCAATTTAAGGAAATTCAAGAGAAAAATTACAAGCAATTTCACCTTGGCTGTATCAGTCCTTAACGTGCAATGAAGATTTTCTGTCACTCTTCCCCACTAAGAACAGGTTGCAAAGGGGTTTAAGTAATCACACACCTTACATGTAGTAATAATATGGTCTATAGTGGAAAAATGTAGTTTGAAAACTCAATCACAAAATTCAGACAAAATTCCACTGTCTCTCCTATAGCACGGGACAGAAAATATTTTTCCTTGATCATCCTGAAACTGAATAAGAAACTGAAGTCAACTGGGAGTTTACCATCTGTTTTCCAGAGGGAGGAATGTGAGAGCAGCATGACTCAGAGGCTGTGCATAGGACCAGCCTCTCGCACATGCGCTGCCACAAGGCAGCACTTTGGTGCTGTGGTATCTCCTTACACTGGTGCCAGAGGAAACTTTTTGGAGAAAGTAAAACCAGTGGCATGTTACAAAAATGCCATCCCAGCCATGTCCTCTTCCAGCTGATGTCAGTATTGACTTCCCTTCTCCATCTCCCAGTTTTTGGAATCTCAGGCTTCAACATCAAACCACGTTCACAGGCCACAATCGTTCCAGTGAATTCCTTTCTGCTCAGTCACTGCCCTCTCTGTAGGGCTGCAGCAAGTCCTTCCCCCCATTCCACCGACCCTTCTGTTTCACAGTAAAATGAAGGTATTTGTTTCCTGATCAGACTGATACTATCGAGACATTAACCTGAGAGTTTAATGCCAAAGTCTGTCCCCAGCAATACCCCTGTCTGACAACTCTATGACAGAGGCTTGTATTAGAAAACACCTCCTCTGTGCAGCCTGACGGCTCCTGGAGCCTCCAAGGACAATTCAGGGACAGCTGTTACCATCAGCAGACTATAGGCCCATAGATTCTGCATTTCAAGTGAGGTGCTAAAAGCAGTTTAATGGCTGGTTAGCCCAGATTGTCCACCTATGGTCTCCCTGTATCACACCGCTCTCTTTCCACAACACAGCAGGGTGATACAATACCAAGAAAGGAAAAATAATTATTTTAGCCTTATACTTCCCTGCAGGTTTTGCTTCTTACCTATGCAGAAAAAAATTAAAAGTCTGGCAATATTTTTGAGTCACTTAGTACTTGAATCGCTAAGTCAAAGAGACAACACCTTTTTGCAAGTATTAAAAGGTGTAGAATTTGGAGAATTTCCAGAGACTAAACCAGCTCCTGTTCAAACACCATTCAGGCAGTACTCCACTGTAGCTGAAGAGTATCAGTTACAACAAATACACTCTGTCTGCATCTACCAAATCAATATCCAATCTCGTGATCAGCACTTTCAAATGACTGAAAATGTCTCTTTCCCAAAAACAAGTGTTTACATAATCAATTGAAAGTTTAATTATAAGCAAGAAGATATCATTCTCTAAAAGAAAATACTTACAACTTGTATTTTTAGTTACACTTCTCAATAAACTACTGAACAAATGTAGTTTTGTTGGGGGGTATTTGTCCTCACCTATCACTCATGGACTGTAAGAACACAACCGGTTGGGCACATTAGGCCTTGTTTTAATTCTGCTTTTAAGCAAGAACATCAAACAATATGTTTTCATGCTAATAGCTTCATCTATTTGAGTAAAAGTATGTAGCAATTCTTAAAAAAATGATTGATTTCTCAAACAAGCACAATAGCTAAATCATCCTCCTGAATTATACCTGAATTTAAAATAATTTTGAAAAACTACTACCGAGTCTCTTTGGGTTTGTTTGGGTTTTTTTTCCTTTCAGGTATAATGACAGTCATTTTCTGAACTTATTTACAAACCAGGGGAAATATAAATTTTTTATTATTATTTTTAAATGAAGATGTAGTCACATGCCTGTGGCAGTTCAGGCAAAGAAAAGCACTCTTTATTGCAACAGGCGTGATGAAACTGCAAAAGCTGCAACACAGCAGATAACTGTGGCCAAGATTAGTTTTCTAACAGCATGTACCAAAAAGCACCTTTGTGCTGACACCACAAAACTTTATTAGTGCAATGCTCTGCTCAGAGCTGTAACATTTAACTGTTCTGGTACCAAAAATAAGACATGCAGTCAACTGCTCCTTTCTTACCATGGACACTAGAGTGGTCATTGGTTTCAAGTCCCCCAATTTTAAAGGTATTGGCTTTGATCTTCCCAGTGGGTCCTGCCCTGCTGTCTGCATAGTTTCAGCTGGGATGAGTGGGGCAATACAAGACAATCACTGCTCTGTGTACCAGGGTGGTGCCTGTGATAAAGGGTTTATTTGCCAAAGACCAGCTAGCAGAATTCCCAGATATACTGTTAGGTTTACACAGGATTTTCCCAACGAGGCGGTTTCAAGACCTTCAGGTTGGATTAAAGAGTTGCATAATCTCCTTGGACTGTGATCAGATGTAGAGCTTGGGGGAGTACCTGTACAAGGAGAGCTCCAGGAACCCTGTGACAGCTGTGGCACTGAGAGGTGGGATGTGAAGAGCAAAAAAGCTTTTATTGCTCACCCAGGAGTGCTCCCCACACACCAATACCCCCATAGCACACGTGAGCTGCCAACTCCTCTCATCGGTGACAGTGGCTGGAGGAGCTTGTCTGGGGAGCCAGGAGGAACTGCACAGTGGGGGAGGTTCTGATGTCAAAATTGCTTTCTATGTTTATTTTAATTTCACAGAGTGCTGAGTAAAGAGAGTAGAAGCTCCAGGACTGCAGCAGGACTCCTGTTTACCACGGCAGCATTGACTCAGGGCAGCAGGGAAAGGCTCAGGGAGTGGTGCTCCCTCACCTCCAGCAGAGCCGACACCTGGGTGGTAACATGCATGTGGCCCAACACCAGTCCTTCTTATTGGCTTCAATGTTAATACTTAATACTCGTGCAAAACCCAGATTTTACTTCAGACACTGTGGGAGACAGAACACTTGATATGCTGATTAAATTCTAAATTAACTCTTTAAAATAATCCAAGCTTAATATTTATTTCAGTGTACACAGATACAAACGTTTCCTTGATTAATTATTACAGAAATACAAACAAGAATTTGAGCATTTCACCTCTGGAATTAGTTCCACGTCTTTCCAAAGGACCAAATGCACAAGTTCAAATCAACTCCCAGAAAGCTGCTATTAATCAAAACCAACAGGAAGCAAAATCTTGGGAGAAGGATCAGGCCCAAAATATCTCACACACTGTAGAAGACTCAAGCAGATCCTAATCCAGTTTCTCAGCGGTACATTCATCTCTGTCAGGAGATAGCTTCATGCACAGCTTCATTCGTGCTTTGTCAGGGCTTTATCTTTAACCAAAATTACACTATGCCAGGGCAAGCAGGTCCAATTGAGTGTCTGTGACAGATATACTCTCATAACCAGACTATCTTCCACATGCACTTTATTCATAAAGCTAATATTTGTTATTTCATTAGTTTTCTAAAGCAGTTTTAATTATTCACTCTAGGACAGCTTTGAGAAGAAAATACATTAAAAGACCAACATGTAACACTTTGGTTATATAGGATATTTGGCTTACTGTCATTTAATGAATATGCCAGTTTTACTTCACTCGCTTTCATTACATCTTCCAAGTCAGTATGACAAGAATGCTACTCTTTAAACATTTTTCTGAATAACTCAGCCTGCTTAAAATTTCATACAGTTGCCCTGTCTTTTTCCTCTCAGATCCCACGCTTCAAATTATGTACTCTAATTTGTGTTAGGTTTGTATCCTGGCTCTGTAGACTTTCCCATTTCCATAATAATTCTTAACTCACCCAACAAAATAAAACTACAAATTAATATACATTAACTGCTCTAACTAGCTGACTGCATTCTACCAATAAAGCTGAAACCCTAAAAACGATGGAAGCCCAGAAATGCATTGGAGATACAAAGTGTTCGTTTCACTCTAGTGCAACACCCTGGTTATTAACTGAAATACGTAAAACAAGTGTCTGGACCAACATTTTTAATGTGAGATGGGGCCTTCACGGTTATTGCCTGGGCTGCACCAGTGCATGTACAAGACCCCTGCATCTCCAGAATTCTTCTTTAATTTATTATCTATGAGCAGAAGTTCACTTAATAGCCAAAGTGATAGCTCCTATTAGTCTATAAAAGACAGATTTTAGGACAGAAATAGCTATTCCTCCTCAAGTTTTTTAGTATGTTAGACTGTTTAATGTTCGTATTTAACATTCAAATTATTATTGAAGCAAGAAAGATCCGAAAACTAATATGGACATCTATGTATTTTCATAACTACAGACATTTTCCAGGTCTGTGAATTTGCAAACTACCATTCCTCACCCATTTGCTATGAGAAACTGATACTCTTTCAGGACACGTATCAGATTCATTCTGACAGATGTTGCAATGGCCTAATTCTGCTTTGAGCAGAGCCGCCAGCCAAAGCAGCTGTTTCACAAAACCTGTAACTTTATCACTTCGCAGAATTATGCAAATGACTACATTTAAATATCTGTGAGACTTTGTAATTCAGTATCAGCATCATAAATATACATAGGTTTCAAGCTATTTGTTAAAGGGGAAACCAAGTGGAAAGTTAAGAGTCAGCTTTGAAGAAAAACCTGCAGATCACTGCAGATAAGTGAGCTAATTTTATTTAAAAGAATCTCTGTAGTGGTACAGTGTGATGCTGCATTTTCTTTTCCCTTTAATTTTACACTTCTGTATCATAAGCAAAATGCTGAATTTCATATTGAAAACCCAGAACAGGTGAAATTCAAGCTAAATAACAAGGTTTCAAAATTGTGGGAATTGATAAAAGCAACTGAAGTCTCAGATACTGAACTCTGGCCGAAGAATTCAGCCTGCAGGATTTACAAATCCACACTAAGATTAAATGCCTGTGATATACTTGCTTTCAACTTCTGGGTTCATTTAAACTCTGACCTCTCAGTCAAACCCTGAACAGCCTGGACATGACCAGAAATGCTTTCACCTGTGGCTGCTGCAACTCATTACACTGTTGAAAGCCCTTAGAGGCAGCTTCACCTTTTTTTATGCTCTGTGTTACAGGCAAGATTTGTGTGGACTTCATTTTTAAAGTTCTGGCTACTTGTACTTGTACTCAGTAGCTTTCTAAGTTTGCTGAACAACACACTCCTTATGACCCTGTCAGGACCACAGGAGCAGCTTAAAGTCTTTCAACCATGTTATAAATGCTGCCTTTGACTCCATCTTGCTGAAAAGAAATACAATTTCGTGTCATGTGCTAAAAGTGTGACCCAAATGCAATACCTGTGGCTGTATCAGGTCAGCAGGAGTGTGTCCTCAGCTAAGCACCATCACTGTGAGCAAGGCACACAGATGGACAGTTATTCTATGAACAGGCATCCACTGGAGTTCAACTTCACTTTATTTCCAATTACTCCGCACAGGCTTGTCATGAACTTGGACAAATCCTTCCAATATAGTTTATTTGTGCCCTAGTGTCTCACATTTACCCAGAAACACTGAGTCTCCCACGAGTTACAGTAAGAACCAGAAGGAAAAAAAGAAGCGTTGGGAGCACTCCAATACCAAACCCCAAGTTTTTAAGAAATATTGACACTTTCTAACGGTTTCCCCAAAGCTGACCAAGAGTTCAACATGCTGTACTAGCACTTGGAAAATCCTAAACCTGCAGGTCCATTTCCAGGGCTTTCACTGTAGTTGCTGGAAGGGACAAAGTGCTTTATCCTATTTTCAAGTTGTCCAAGATCCATCTCTTATTCTGCTACTACACAGCTGCCTGGTTTTGTCCCTTTTACCTGTGAGCAGTTCTCATTCCTGCCACGAGCTGACCTTTGGTTTCTCAAGCAGTGGGTACCCAGAGCTCAGGGGTTCTCCAGAATAGCTCCAATCAGGAAGCTCCCAGTCCTGACTTGGATTTGGGCACCCCTCACAATGCAGTGTTGAGGCTCAACAGAGCACCAGTATTTACATAAACACAGCTAAGACTTTGCCAAGATCATTGTGTCTACATGTTGTTATTATCTAGAGGTTAATTCTGAATAAAGGAATGTGGTAAAGTCTCTTTTTAGAAAGTTGCTTGAGGTTCTTCGGGGGCCATAAACAGTGTGTAAACAAAATTTACCATGAATTATTCAATACCTAAAATACTGAAACTCATTGAGGCTTTCAAAGCCAAAATTCTTCTAATTATGAACAACACAAAGAAGAAAGAACCATGAACTACCCAGATATCTGTAATAACTTGCCAGTTTTATTTACGCCTAGTTAGGATTTGTTGAAAATAAAACATCTGAAGTTTTCTTCCTTGCCCGTACATTTCAGATGACTAACAAACCTTACATTACAGATTCTATCTAATCTGTCACATGGAAACAAAGACAGTTTGTTTAATTCCTTATAGAGCTGGATCCCCAAATATCATCCAAGGTAACTCTTCACAAATACAAAGAGCAACAACAGAACTGAGTCCACTAAGACCAAATCCAACAAAACCACAGTAACTCATTACACAAACAGATTTTTCTGGTTTTTTTGTTGGGTTGTTTTGTTTTTTTCCAAACAAGCAAGGTATAAAGGCTGTCAGCAACTGAACCAATCTGCAAGTCTTTGCTATGTTGCCATTAGAGATATAATTTTTAGTATTTCAAACTCACTCTACAGTTAATACACCCAGTTAAAAGCTGTTAGAATCACCTATGTTGACTAAGGAAAACTTTGAGGTTTCTCCTTTAGATTTTTTCAAAATAGAAAACCCCACACCAGTAGGATCTGTTATTTAGTAAAAACCGTAAATTGTTTACAAGCAAAACAAAATGCCCCTCCTGTAGGTTCTGTTACATTTAAATGCAAAAACATGCAACCCAAAGCCTGTGTGCACTGGAATGCTTCATCTAGTTAGGCTTTTTAATAGGTAGATGAATAACCCAGCTTTATAGCTTCCTATTAATTTTTTATATGCAGTACCATAAGATCTTATTCTAGTATTTCAGATGTCTATTGATTTCATTTCAATTTAATTTAGTGAAAGACTGGTTTTAAAACATAACATTTCCCCACATAAGTGAAGCATTTCGAAGTAGCCACAGCCCAGGAGTGAAGTCAGGCAGAGCACACAGTTCACAGCCATGTCACCTCCCACTGTTTGGATGCTCCAGGGTATAACACCCCTGTTCACCAGGGGTGGGTGTGCCACTCACCCCACCGAGGTCACCTGAGGGCACGTGCTATCCTGTCTATATGCTGGAAATGGGAATAAAGACACAAGGCACGGGATGCTCTAGCCCTTTCAGCAAATGAGAGGTGATTTGAAGCTCTAAGGTTGGTCATTTAGCAACATAAATTAGGAATTCACACTCCCACTCTCAAAAATCCTTGCTGATCCATAAAATCATAGAATATCCGTAGTTGGAAGAGACCCAAAAAAATCCAACTCCTGGCCCTGCACAGGACAGCCCCAGAAATCCCACTATGATCCTGAGAGTGTTGTCCAAGCACTTTTGGAACTCTGGCAGGGTTGGTGCTGTGACCATTTCCCCCAGGAGCCTGTTCCAGCACTTGACCACCCTCTGGGTCAAAAACCTTTTTCTAATATCCAAACTAAATCCCCTCCAGACACAACTTCAGGCCCCTCCCTCAGGTCCTGTCACTGGTCATCACAGAGAAGAGACCAGTGCCTGTCCCTCCCAAGGAAGTTGTCACTGCAATAAAGTCTTCCTTCAGTCTCCTCCAGCTGAACAGACAATGTGCAGCTAAGCATGTCTCATCCAGTTACTGACAGCATCTCTTAAAATCTGTAGATTGAAGAATCAGACCACCAGATCTGTAGACATGCTCCTGTATACTCCTTGTGCAACACCGGACTGCCAGAATCAGTTTGTTTCTACTGAAACAGAAAGAGCAGCTATCTTGCTTTGCAGTTTGCTCCTGTCAAATCTCAATGTTTAGCAAGGATTGATTTCCATAGCACTTGCATTGAAGAACATCAGGTAAAGTCCAAATTTCTAAAGAGAGCAAGACTAGGAATTGAGTCACAGATGAGTCAGTAACTGCCCACCAGTTCAGCAGGACTGTCAAAAGGGATAAAACCTTGCAAATAAAGTGCCAAAGAGGTTTTGGTTATTTGAAGTGAATAAAGGTGCTATGGAACATTTTTCAAGTAAAGGTTGAGCCTCCTGTGAACCAAGTCACACCTCCATCACGGGAGTCAATACATCACAATGTATTTTGCATATCATCTGTCACAGCAGAGGATTCCAGTCCCCTCAAACACTGGAGATACTTCAGGCTCCCAGGAGAGTTCCACAGCACAGTCTATGGCAGGTGTTAGGAACATGTCCCTTAGGTACATTCACCACTACATCCTTACTAAAGTAGCACCAGAACAAAACAACATCCACAGAGAGATCACAAAGGCTCTGCACAGCTTTGGTACTTCAGTGAGGTTCTCACACAGTCAAACTAGAGACTGGAAGACAAGAGGAATAAAGAGGAAAATAGTAGGTTTTATTACTGCTACAACAGAAAAAGGGCAGAACAACAAAAAATACTCTCCCCACCTGCCAGTTCTAATACTTAAAATGTCCCAACATGCCCTGGCTTAAAATACCACTTTTTTAAAAAAATAGGTAGTTTCGGTTCTTGAAGATATTCCCAAGTCTTCAAAAATACCAAGAATGAAAAATAAGCGACTGGTCATCTTATTGAGGTATCATGCAAAAAACTAAGTGGGCTCATTTAAACGAGGTAGGCTTCTACTCCCCTCAAGAGTTTCACTTGGTCAAGTACAATGGCAAAACAAGCCCTAAAAGGACATAATTAGCTACAGAATGCAGCTTCATTGTTCACTGTATCCTGTTACCAGATTGAACATAATTTTAGCTACTAAATTGGTGCTTCTTTGTTTTGGCAATCAGATGATATTAACTTCCCCTTTGTTTTTACTTTTCCTGTTTGTACACCTGCAGTCTCAATGAGCAAACATCAACAGGATTAGTATTTTTATAGTTAACCTACTACTCCACACCTGTAGAGAGCAGAATGACAAAATACTTGCAAAGTGTGGGGTGGGGGGGGCGCCCCCCCCCCAACAAAACAACACAAACAAAAACCTCCCCACCACAACAACCCTGACTTCTTTAGGTCTCTTTATACTCACCAGGTAACATAACTCGGAAATAAAAATGGATATTCTTCCAATATACTGTCTGTTTCAGATGCAGAATTCATGACCACAGCTACCTCACAACAGGTAGTTAACATCAAATTACTGACTCTCCACCTACGTGGTTTGAAGTGCAGAGTAGGAAGGACTCCCCAGAGCCTTACGTGCTTCTAGAAAAGTAGAAGCTTAATACTCATATTTCTGATTGAAGTCTCTTTCCCCTCATACTAAGCTATGAGCTATTTAACCACTCTTGGGTATCAGAGGCCCAGTACAGACCACAGTAGGTGGGTTACAATCAAAACGAGCAGAGCAGTTCCATTTGCTTTGTCCCTCCCAGTCCCAGGCTGGACTCCAGCCACACTCAGCACAAAGAAAATCCTCCATACAGTTGCAGGGCAAGCCTACTGACTGCTTAATATCAAATGTGTTCTGGTCTGAGAACAGACCCATGTATGGGACAAGTCAAGTGAAAAAGTTACCCAATGGCCTCGGGTGCAAAAACTCCTCAGTCTGCTGTATCATTAAGAAATTATCTGAACAAAAGAAAACCTGCTTTCAGCAGGTGAACACTCTTGAGGTGTGTCAGACTAAATTGCTATTCATGACTAATTCATTAATTGTGGTAACAACATGCCTCTGCATTACATGCAAACTACCACCTTCAGAACATCCTCAGTGACGGTAAAAGGTTTATGAAGTACCTGCCTATGCACTCATGGTACAGCCTGTGCTGCCAGTACAGCCCAAATAGACTCGCTTCAGCATTTGTCATCTTTCACACCACTAAGGCTGTTTTCAGAATAAACAGTTCTCAAATTCCTTCCCCCAAAAGAAATATTCAGGACTGAAAAAAAAAAAAGGTTGTTTAAGTCCATAAATTCATCCTATGGCACTGAAACAGGGATTTAAAATTGTGTATTGTGTTCTGCTCTTCCGGGTGGATTTCAGACATTCCTTTCTTATCCAGAACTGGAAGTTTTTAGTTGTGTCAAGACTGCATCCATGATAGCTTAATTTTAGGCAGTCTGACACATGCAGACACACTTATTTAGTCTGAGTTCAAGCACACATTGCAATACTTGAAAAGAAAAGGTCAAGCTCAGGACTTCTAAACTAGAGATCAAAATCTGCCATCATTAGTTTGTCTTTTTCCTGGTGAATTGCACGGGAGCAGGCAAGGCAGCCAGCTATTCCAGCAGGAAGTCGGGGCTACGTTTCCAGTGATTACAGTGCTTTTCTGAAATACATCCTACTTATTACTGTATACATTGGCTTCATTAGTGACCATTTAACAAAGCAAATTTAGGCCCTGGGGTTCCCCCCTCACCCCTAAATCTGCAGTGGAGTACAGAAGACACAAGCCCTTATAAGCACAGGTCTCAGGAAAAAAAAAACCATGGAGCAAGTTAGGAGGTGGAACTGAGCTGGTGTTCTAAACATTCTTTCCTTTTCCACTACTAGCAGTTAAAGACCGAGTGCTCGTTTCACTAAATGTACTTAGTAACCTCCACTAATTCCAACTCTTTATAATTTAAAATACACCACTACTAATGTGTGGACCAGTGGAAACTCTACTGGAGAACAAGGATTTGTAACTATGCAAACACAAGCTTTTAGATTGAGAAGATTCAGACCTACTTAACTTAAAGCACTCCCTTGGTGCCACTGAACTGCATAGCACCACTGTAATGCCATGTGGAAAACTGCACTGTGCCCAGCTGCAGAGAAAATGGACCCAGTGTGACTCTACCAAGATTAAGCCACGGTTGGAGGTAGGTAAGGCTGTCCAGAAACACTGCACCACTCCTATCCTTTAGTGAAGGATGTTCATTTTGTCTAGAACAATACCAAATATGGGAGTAAGTAGCCACTGCTCTTCTGTTTCCTCTCAAGTGTTCCTAGAACAAACCAAGAATAAAAACAGTAAACGACAGGAAGAAACCACTGCTGGTCATGAACTTATTCTGCTTATTGAGATCAGGTCTCTGTGGACTGGGTGTGCTGGTATTTCAGGCATTAAGAGCCCTGGAACCAGAATTCCTATTTACCACTAGACAAGCTTTAGCAAATAGTACTCATGGGAACAGTCTGCTGGGTAACTGACACTGGGAACTGGAAAACTAAGTACTCCTTTCAATATTAAAACTGTCAGTTAACAACAGTACTATGGACGTGCAATAATTAATCCACTCTCTGTGTGCTACTGAAGTTCAGCCACTTTGTAGCCCCACAAGAGGCTCGCACACTTCATTACATACTCCTGAGACTGAAGTCAAGGCCAGTGGAGTCTGAAGGAAGCAGAGAACATATTCTAAGTGTTTGAAGGCAGCTTCAAGCCAGAACAGAATTACTGTCTCCTTTTTAAACCACAACAGAACCCATTTCAATTGTATCAAATGTAAGTTTTGTTAGCCACATACTATAATATATGCTGATTTGTTACTTAAAGCAAGTATTAAGCTGGACAAATTCTTACTTTCTCCAACACATTGGATTTAGCCCTTTATTGCCAAGCAGATATATATTACATAGTGCTGTGAGACGAGAGTGACAGTTACAAATATTCAGGTTGCTTAAGAAACCAGGCTTAGTTGCTAGAAACAGGTACTCAACATTAAGTTCCACATACTGGATACTCAGGTACTGTCAAGTCCTCTTTCACCTGTAGGTACACTTCTGATCTGACTTGCTCTGTTCAAGACCTATCCCTACCTTCTTTCTCATCTGAAAATGGTTCATGCTTCAAACTCTGTGGTTGCAACTCAATGCTGAGACAAAAAGCAAGTGAAGCACAGCGAAACACCAGAAGCAGTGGCCTCTCCTACAACGAAGTCATTCTCCCCACTCCCAACTCTGCTTTAAATGGAGCTCAAGTTTTTGATCCTTTAGGGCCAAAGCTCAAATCAGACCTCCACAGACATACACAGTGCCACAACAGGACCTCCATCTGTTACAAAACATCTGAGTTCAGCCTTTTCCCTGTGTCAAGCCTCAGTCTTCTTAAAAACCCACCACAAATAGCACAGCCTGCAGAAGTCATTCCAGCTTTAAGTCTACTTGCTGGCAATTTATTCCTATGGCCTGGAGTCACCCACAGCACAGGCCTTGAGTCCGTCCAGGGCTCTGGAACACTGTTCCCGCAGGGACTTTGCCCTCAGCCACCACTAAATGCCGAACATCAAACGCTGCACCCCGAGGGGCTGCCGAGGCATCACTCACTCAGCTGAAGAAAAACGTCCCTCCCTCTTCACACCAGCCCTGTGTGTTAATGCCACCCCCTCACCAGTGCAACCAGAAAACGTGGGCTTCACACACCTGTAACTGGGAAATCTCAGCTACCTGAGGAAAAAAAAAGCAGGAAGAGAGGCTTTGCAGAGCCGACAGCAGAGTAGGTAACAGGTGATGGTGTGGGTACCCTCAGGACACACTTATGCATTTTTAGCTCTTTGGCAGCAGAATTCCCAGCAGGTTTGCACTGTTCCTGTGTAGCAGCAGGCCTGTACTTCCCCCTCCACCAGGGACAATCAATTCAAAAAAAGCATCTCACTCCAGTCTACTCGAGTCCTGCAGGTTACACAAAAAACAGACAGGATCCCCTCAAAACCTGAAAACACCCAAAAGGCCCTACTGTGAGAAGCTATTTTTGCTTTCCCACTGCAAAGACCAGAATGCCTTTTGTCGGAATCTTTGGTTTGCTGAATCCAGCAATTACTAACCAATATAGCAGTCCCCAGTGTATACTTAAACTTGAGGGGAAGCACTGAAAAAGGCTCTGGAGACTACCAACAACACAGCATCAAGCTGTGGGCACATGATTATGCCTAAGGCACAGTCTTTAAGTGAAGAAAACAAATTGCTGAAGTAATTCTGTTCTTGCAGGAATTACTATATTTTAATTGGCAAAGTATAATACTTGTTTTCATTGACTAAGGCAATTCAGAATTCAGGAGCTAATCAAATTTGCACGTGACAGCAGGATACTACATGTGGAATAGAAGCTATATGTAATAAAATCATGCCTTGTAATACACTAGTTTTTGTAGTATCCAAATTTTTAATTCAAATTGTGGTAGGAAAGATGTCAGAAGTTTTCTGACAGAAGTAGTGTGTCAGTTGAGCTTGCTTTCATAAAACTGTACTCTCAAGAATCAACAAAAAATATAGACCTAAATGAGATACAAGGGTCTAATATAACTATGGATTCCTGTGACTAATTATTTTTTCCTAGATGATTTCATCCTATCATTAATTCCTTCAAAAACATGATCTATATTTAGATAGCAGAAATAATTACACAAAATCCATGTTTCATTGGCCTTATCAGAAGCTACTGTAGAATTTATTACTAATTCAGAGTATGCAGACAGCGAGTACCTCTGTGCTCTGAAAGCAGGAATGGGTAGTTTTGTAGCATTACATCCTTTCTAGAACAAGTCTCATGGAATTTTAAATTCCCCATCTAATTTAAGTATGTCTGCAGTATGACTTTTTAATTACTGTTATAAATACTCTTGTACTTTTCCTTTCTTTAGGTATATGCTGAATACAGCTGGGGATCAGAACAGGAAAACAAATTCTTTCATGACTATAAACAAACAAATCAAATGCTTCTGAAATATTCAAAGAAAAACAAATACTCAAACTTAAAAAGCATGCACTTGCTTTCAAGCCCCATGAAATGGCCTTCAAGATTAGGTTTAGTGAAAGTACTCCTTCAATATGCCTCAAGAACACTTAGCAAATGAAGTCTTTTCCACCTTATACACCAAAAAAATCTGCAAGGACAAACTCCAAAACCCCAGCGATCAGGAGGTGCACATGCCAGTGTGCCAGAAGAACCACAACAGCCCAAAGATGTTTCCAACACCTGGGTAAGCTTTTATACTTGGAATCTTCCCACCAAGCCCCCAGAGCAGCACTGCTTTCATACCAAAAGAGCCATCAGAGCGTACAGGGGTCACAACCCCAAGGGCTTCCAATGTGTTGGCAGCATTTGTTAAAAGAAACTCAGATGCATTTTGTATCTGTGCACTTCTTTATGAAGTTGAGAATAACGTCGGGTTAAAAGTTATTGCAAAAGCAAATTCGGAAGCACTCAGGCATTTGTGCAGACTTGTATCCTGCAAGTCAGGAAAAAAAAAACAAAACAAAACAAGATGAGACAAGTTCTTGACTACTGCTTGGCACTGCAAACACATTGCTGACAAGAGGTCCTAGTTTCCATCTCTCTGTATTTCTGCTGTTATCCATTATCAACTCAAAGCAGAGGAAAAGACATCAATCACTGCAAAAGATAACAGCAAGCACTGGTAAACTGCCTGGACTTTAAAGCCTCATAAATGCTGTGGAATGTCAGACAAAGCAGAAGACTGTCCTAGGTGCAAGATCAAACACCAGACAGCATATTTCATAAAACACAAGCAAGAAAGACTGTAAATCTTTGTGCATGTTGAAAACATTTCCTTTGTTTTCTGAAGGGTATCAGGCTGCACTGTTCAGACTTGAGTATGACTTCAACACTTAAATTAGACAAGGCTGACCAAGAAGTGGTTACAAACTCAGGCTCAGCTGATGACAGTGATTCAGTGAGTGGTTCTGAGCTGGCAAGGAAAAAAAGCCCCACATTTCCTGTACAGGGACAAGTGCAGAAGTAACTATGAGACTGCCAGACCTGTTCGAAGGATGCCAACAAAAACCTCTCATTTAGACTTCATATTGCTAAACAAAGCATGAAAATAGCTTCTAGAAGCACGTGCTTTTGCATGACCCATTTATGTCCCCTTTTTTGATGAAGGAAGCTAAAGAAAGACATTTATCAGCACTCCATCCCAAAGCCAAAGCAGTGTTCCCCTGACAGCCAGAAGTGGCTCTCACCAGACACTTCTGGCAGCTGAAAAATCACCCAGATGACAGGCGAGTTGAGCATCAGAACTACTTTACAGACCTTTTGACACTTCCAGAACAGGGTTGATCACAAAGTATGCTCAAGACCTGGTAACATCTGGCTTTAAAGTTCACATTTAATTGTTGAATCTAGCAAGTTATGTTAGTAGGTAATTCTTTGTATTTAAAAGCACTTTGTAAGTAGGCTTCCCAATAAGCATCAATTTTGATAGCTGACTCACATTCCAATTGCCAACGCTGCTTTCATTGTCAGCTCTCACATTGCCTTTTTAAATAAAGTCAGTTTCAATTGAGAAAATTTAAATACAATTGAAAAAGAAACTTTCAATTCAATTTTCTTTTCAAAATATACTTTACAGTTTATGAACCCAGACCCAATTTAATATCAATTAAATGCGACTGTGTCTTTTGGAAAAGACCCTTGACCACACCTTTCTTCCTATGCTATTTACACTAAATAATCCTGGGTTAGATGTACTTGCTGCTGTACATGACAGTGCCAAACCCAAAAGTCACACATTTATATGAAGCATATTTAATAAAATAGGCAGAAAACATCTGTAAGGTTCAGTGTGTGGAAAAGTTTTAGACTAAAGACACTTTTTGCTATCACGGTCATGACTTAGTCAAGCACAGAGAACAGATCCCATGCACTGCCAGGACTTGACTGCACACCTGGTCTCCCCAGGGGGTATTCTCATTTTTCAAAAGGTGAGGGAGGAAAGCAATAGGTGGAGGATAGGAAAACTCCAAGATGAGGATGAGTCAGGAGAGGAGTGACAGCCGCACTTCCTGGGCAGGACAGTAATTGGCATCTCAGGAACGTGGGAGACGGCAGTAAGAGATGGGAAAGACTGAACTGAGCCCAGGAAGGTCTGACTAAAATACAACTTCTCATACCCAACCTCCCCCAGGAGTGCCACAGGAGGCTGAGGTTGCACAACAGCCCTAACCGCGAGATGAGGTGAACATCTAAATAACTCCCCAGAGGAAGAGGCAGTGCTCTGTTCTGATCGGCAGAAAGTTCTTGGTTTTTTTCTGCCACATTTCTCTGATATTTACAAGTACTTTTACACCCCGTTATAGAAATAATAAAAGCCAAACAACACACTACAGCTAAGAATGCTTTGGCTACAGCATTTTCAAAAATTAGCAGGCACCCCATACACTCAGAATACTTCCCCATCCACAGGCAGCAAAAAAGTCACTTTCATCAGTAAACAGCAATGCCAACAATGTTCCAGTGACCAGCAGCAACCAGAAAAGCTCCTTGGTAAATAACAGGTAGTGAAGAAGTGAGCGACCTCCAATATATGAGAAAATGGGCAAGAGAACCTTTATATGATTTTTCTCTGACAGGTTTAGCTTTTTATGCTGAGGTAAAACTTTGTTGCTCATATTCAAAATAAGGGTACAGTTATAAAGGGGCTTCATTCAAAGAGTTAACAATACTGCAAGCCAGCCCTCTCTCACCAGAGCCTACACCTGATGATTTCCATGCTTTCAGAGGAACTGAACTTTTTTCCAAATTCTTATTTTTGTAACACCCATATATACACACACACCCCTCCCAGCTCCAAAAATTGCTTCAATTTTACTACTTCTAGTCTTGCACTGTTAACTCCCAGAACAAAACCCTTTTTAATTAGGTCCAAAATCCCTTTCTAACATAGCTCTTAATGCTTCCCAGTAGCCACACACCTCCTGGATGTAGGATGCAGCTTCCTAAAATCAGCAGACTCGAATATTACAGTAAAAGAATGTTTTGGGAAACTGAAAAGGAAAGCAAATGAATTTGTCATTTCTAAGCCATTCATTGTGGCAACACCCAGAACCAAAGCGTAAGCAAAGGCCTGGCAACTTGGAGGCCAACCCCAAGCTGGTCTCCATCAGCAGAACTACAACGATCTGTGTCAGAATCTCATACAACTCCAGTAAACTGAACCCCAGGGTCCTTAGTAAAGTAAGAACCAGGAGATAAGGAGGCAAGATCACCTCTTCTCTTTTTGCTCCCTAAAACTAGGCTTTATTAAAATAAATGATTTTTCTGTAGTTCTGAAAGATGTACATTTACGTGTTCTCTATCTATACACTGCTATTGCTAATGGATACAGGCATACTCTATTAGAAGACAAATCCAAACATACAGGCATTTCAGATTCATTATGCTGAAACTAGGAAGACAAAAGCTTTTATTCTTTATTTATTCTTAATATAATGTGGCTAGAGCAGTGCATGACCATCTAGATCAACATCACTTTTAGACTAACTCCTACAACTGAGCAGAGGATACACTGGCATTTATGAAGAAAGATTAATTAAAATTATTACAAAAGGAGCTAATAAGACTCCTCCAAAGAAATGTGCAACTTTGTAGTGCTTCAAGCAAGGTAACAAGTGTTCTCAGCTTAACATGGAAGCTTACTAAGGTTTTACTGAGCACTTAGAAAAAGCTTGACATTCCATGTGCTAGCTATCACAAAGGATCTAAAACATTTAACATCCCCCATTCTGCATATGCAGCAACGCTTAAGAACAAGGCAGTGAGACAGGTTCAACTTACCCCTTCAAGATAAGAAAAAGTGGCTGCAAATAGTTTAGTTAAACTGCCAATAATAGCAATGTCACCCCATTTCCCTCATTGTTTCCCAACAAGCTAGTTATGTACCAAGGTCAGAAAAAAACACTTCTGGAAGGCAAGAGATTGCGAGAAAAATGCTTAAGATGTACAGACATACACAATCACCTGCTCAGCTTTCAGCTGCAAAAGCTGCAGGTCAGTAACAGCCTGCCTACTTTAGAGCACGTTTTCAGAAGACACTAACATACACAATACATCCATAAATCATCCTGGAGGTCTAATCTAGAAAGAAGCAAAGACATGCATGCACACAAGGCAAGCCTAAAGGAAACACATCAAGTATGAATCACCACCTTTACTACTGAACATGCCACTGTGTTTTACTATATTTTACGTATCAGCCACAGAGAAATACCATATAGCTCTAAGATTTTTCCATTAATGCACCTCTAGATATAGAGGAAAGTACATGCTGTTACCCTCCCCAGTATTCCACGTTTGGCAGAAAGCAAGGTTTGAGCCTAGGCTGTTGTCTGCAGCACCAGACAGAAAAGCACCCTTCAAACAGAAAAGTATCACTGCCTTGCTCGTGACTTTCTTACAGAAAAAAAAGACCCAAGACAGTGTAAGGTCCCAGTTCACATCGCACATTAGCTATTTTAGGACCAAATCCCAAAGGGCAGCAAGGCCTTTCAGGCTAATCCAGTCTTTCAATTCCACAGCCTTTCATAACCACTACAAGAAATCAAGACATCCCCAGCATCTTGCTGGACTGGGGACAAATATCGGCCCCTTACTGATGTCAAACTGTGTTGAACTGCTATGAAAAGGTTACTTTTTAAAAAGCAACCTTCCATCTTCGTTGAAGAGGTGGAAAACAACAAGTAGGCCTAGACAAAATGCACATACTGACTGCAGTGTTACAGAAAAGTTACTTAGAACTGAAATGCTGGTTAAAGGCAACACAGAAACACTTTGTTTTTTAACAAAAGTAAATTAGACAACCCTGTCCTGCTCAACAACTTGAGAGTTAATCCAGATACTGCTGACTTGGCTCTCTCTTGGAGCCTTCCCTTCTCACTCTGCCCAAAACAACGGTACAAAACTTCAGTAGAAATACTCTAGACCAGAGATCATGCAAAAACAGGCAAAGTTGATCACTGATGGGTTGGTGGTGGGGAGGGGCATTTTGTCGGTTTGGTGGTCGGCTTTTGTTCTTAAATATAGTAGCCGTCTATCCTTAGAAAGTGTTATATTTGCTAATTGACATTCAGTGTTTTATCCTTCGGAGAGTCAAAGCCAGCTGACAATATTCCGAGGAACGATCTTTCCCCGAGATTACAGAGCTATTTTAAATGAAAGGTCCAAGACCACAATGTGTCATTCATGTGACAAGACACTTTCGATGACACAGTACAGATTCTCTATCCAACTCAAGATCTTCTAATGGGTCTCCATGAACTACCACCTCATGACATGATGCATTATAACAGCAGAAGTTGTATGAAATTCAGCTGACCTTGAGTTTCACTTTGAGCAAGTTTTGCCAAGAGGTTTCCTGAGTATTATGGATAGAGTCCTTCACCAGAGTGGGACTACTTGACATTTAATATCCATTTTTGAAGTCTTACAAGCTGCAGCTAAGCTGTTAGAAGCTGTCAGGGCTTTTTAGTATTATTATGAATTTAAAGCATTGAAACACAGTCAACAAAATAGATGCATTTGAAGAGAAAAATTTCAACAGTTGCCACTGTTGCTCTTTCCTAAGAACCGTCAGCTTTACTGCAGTTTTGCCCCAGCATTGCTTATTCCCACATACATACAGCAATGAAAGATCTCATCCTTTCCATGCCTTCAGATCTCCTCCTGAAACCACACTGTTTGCTCAATACAGATATTAATCTGGATCAAAAATAAACCAGCAAAAAAGAGCATACGTCTCAGTATTCACAGAGGTTCAGTCTCACCAGCTGACCTGGGTGGGGCACCACGGCACAGAGACCAGAGAAAGGATATTTAGGCCAGTGGCACCTTTATATGCTCTGCTCTCTCAGACTGTCTGGGAAGTGAGGACAGCAACTGGTGCCAGTGGTAACTCAGCACCCTGCACTGGGGATCCTGTCAGAGCAAGAAGGGGTCACTCTAAGGTCTACAGAGAAAGCACGGCAGAAAAGACTTAGAGAACACAAATCACAATATTCTGCTTCAGATATGAAAACTGTTAAGACAAAAATAAAGGAAATAATAAGAATTTTTTTATACAGGACAGAGAATGAGTATAAAGTTTCAGGATATTAGTAGCATGATTCATGTTCACCAGCAGTCATGGTAAGTCCTGCCAGGCAATCCTTCTGCCAGCTAAGTTACAAAATACTACCTTCAAAACAATTTGTTTCAGTATAATTATTTGAAAAAGCAGTACTTTTAAAACCAATCTTTTCTGGTTCTGTTGTAATCATTACCTACCAGCAATCTAAAAATGCAGTTCATATTAGCTTGAGATCTCTCACAGTGAATTCTGTACATCAGTACAGAATTAAAAAGCCAGAGGATAATTGTCTGAATACTTCCCTGAAAAGGGAAGGGTGTCTTGGGGAAGAAACTACTTACTCTTATAAAGTAAAACTCATAGACTACGTTAGCAATTAGCCACATGTATTTACAAGAACTGCACTTTGATTAAAACCTTTCATTAAAAGGAATTAATGGCGTCCACAGCAGATCAACCGTGTTTATCTCAAGGTATTACTGGTAACAGGTACGGACATCTCTGAAGCACCTGCACCAAGGCCTTCCAATCTCATTTAACACATCAGCAGTGTAGGCAATGAAACAATCTTTACCAGGGAGCCACAGGTGCCTGTGATCCAGCAAATATTGAGGAGAAAGGTTATGGATCTTGAGTTGATCTGAATCACCTGGCAAAACAATCAACTCCCAGGGGACAAGCGTACTTTTGTTACTCAAAGCTCCTCACCAGGAAAGGTTTGTAAGAGCTCATGGTATCACTATCCCTGACTTTAACAGAAGTTTTAGCTCCTTAACTTCTGCAATGCTTTATTGAAAACAAAGGCTTGTGCTCCACACAGGTGTAACCAGGCACAACTGTACTTGCCTCAGGAAGCCAAAGCACAGGCAAGGGCAATGAGAGGCATCCTTAAAAAGGTATTGGAGGTGAAGCTCTGAATACACAAAGACTAGGCTGATCAGTGTTTAAAATTTAACCTTAGTAAAGCTCTAGTAGGAATATTGTAAAAGTTTTCCAAGTATCTCAACTCTCAGATCTTTAGTATTCTGCTTCAGAACAATTTTAAATAAGTTACTTGCTTCAAAGTTATGGATGTCAGCCTAGTTTATTACCACATAGGATTTGTCACTGCTTACTCTTAGGGTCCTTTGTAACAGGCAGCCATAATCGTTACTTAGATCACCTCAGGACGAAAGCAGTTATCAGTCACCAGGAGGCAACTACTAAGGACAAACCAGGTTTACCTGCCGAACCTCAGCTTCCCCTCAGTCTCGCACTGATGTTTTACTGATACCGCATCCCCTCATCGCCCCATCCGCGCACAGCCCGGATCCCCCGGGAGCCGCATCTGCTGCACACCGGTGCCTTCCCGCCAGGAGTGACACCGGCACCGGCGGGACACGGCGGCTGCGGCTGTCCCCGCACAGCCCCTCCGAACCGGAGAGGCGTCACCTGTTGTTCCCCCACGCCGTGCATTCCCGTCCCACAGCATTCCTGCCACTCGAGAACACCAACATCCGAAACCTCTTTATATCCCGAGCGGCGGGAGAGGGCGGGAGAGGCGGCTTGTAGTCCGCAGGCGGCGCCGGCCCTGCCCGCGCCCCGCGGCGGGACGGACGGGCTCGGGACGCGGCCGAGGGCACCAGTGCCTGGCACGGCCCCGCTCCCCCCGGGCCGGGCGCGGGACACCGCGGCCCCTTCCCGGGAACGCAACTGCC
>VXBA01000138.1:952313-1159743 GCA_013399895.1 Serilophus lunatus
GCGGTGGCGGTCACGGCGCTCCCGCGGCGGCAGCGCGCTCGGGAGCGGAGCGGGGCTCGGCCGGCGGCGGGGATGCGCGGGAGAGGCGGGCAGCCTTGCCCTGCCCTGAGCCAGCACCGGTGAGTGAGCCCAGAGCCTCTACCGGCTCTGTCCCTCCGTGTTGCATGGCCGTGGAGTGTGTCTGCACCGTGGTGTCCTGTCGGCTGTGGTACGCCCCATGTTCCCGCAGCCATCGCCGCGCCCACCGGTGACCCCCGCACGGCGGGGCGGGCGGTCCGCGGGGCAGGGGCCGCCGGGGCAGAGCAGGGCAGGGCAGGCAGAGGAGAGCAGGGCAGGGCACAGCGCACGGCAGGCAGGGCACAGGGCAGGGCACAGGCAGGGCAGGGCGCTCGGCCCGGCGCGATCCCCCCGGTCGCAGCCGGCCCGGCCCGGACACCGGGGCCGGGCGCACCCATTTCCCTCAAGGGTCCTTGGCCTGGCTCGGGGCCGCGGGCGCGGCGCTGCCGGGGGAGCCCCTCCCGCACCTGCACCCCACAATCGTGTGCACAAGTGCCGCGGCCGTGCAGAGGGGCTCGGCAGGGTCTGGTTCTCCCTGACACTGCCGGCTTTTGACCTCTCTTTTTGCTGAGCTGCAACGCAGGGACTTTTTCACTTACTTACTCCAAAGCGTTGCCCCAGAGCACTTCAGAGTAACACGGGGAAGCTGCCGGGGTGGAGCCGTCATATGCTCCCTGTGCAGCAACCAAATCAGTTTCTATTTTAGGAAGAAAAGAGTGATTAAAGTGTTTGCCTAGTCAGGTATTTCAGTCTGCTTTGATTCCCGTGTGACTTGTGGCAAGTCACATAGCCCGCCCCGTGCTTCACTTCCCTACCATGAACGAAAGGAAATTGTATTCTCAGGGATAATAACGCTTTCCTACCCCGCAGGCATATTGTGAGAATGAAGGTGAAAAACACTGTGAGGTGCACAGATATTACAGCAAGTATTAGACGTAGGTTACCATGGAAGATGGAGAACTGAACATTACAGATGTGATTATCCTTCAAAACAAGAGAAATGGAGAACACTCAGAAAATAACCATGCAAAGCAGCCTGAGAAGTGGGGAAGGGATGCCATAGGACAAATAGCACCAGTAAATTGTGCATTGCTAAAAGTGTTTCTTTATCATGTCCCGCGGATGATTTTTCCCCCAAGCTTTTACACATCTGATGTCAGTGACTTAAAGAAACAATAAGGAAGTAATCCATGTTTATATGGAAAAGCTGCCTCATGTATCAAGTAAACTGTTATTTCTGGCAATCAGGCATACTGTATATATACCACTAGGAAAAGTCTTTTATCTCGTCTATATGACAAGTATATTTGGAATACTCAGTAACTTATTTAATCGACCCAAATCTACTAGGTTAATATACCATGAGTTAAACTGCTGTAGCAGTATCAAGTAGGAGACCACATCATTAAAAAAGAAAAAAAAATGCTACACCTGTAGCCAGTATTTCAGCTGGTATCTAAATTGATCCCAGTTTCCTGCCATTAAAATTGGAGCCATGTGAAATTACACTCTTCTGAATCTAAGCATCAGAACATCTTATGTTTTATATTTACTAGTGTAAGTCAGTATTACACACACTTTTAGAGAAGGAATTTATAATTTGTTCTGACACTTATTTGTTATAGTTTATTGCAAATATCTCCAAACTGCAGGAAAGTTTTGTAGAGCTGCTGAACAAGATCTTAAACACATCCTTTCTGGCTGTTGGATCAGAACAGCTGGATTAAGATTAAGAAATCTGATAATTGATGCTGAAATATTTCACTGTGTACTGAGTGAAGTGCTTAAGTTCGCAGTAACGAATGAGAGGTTCATCTGTGTAACTTGTTTCATGTGCACAATTTCTCCAGATATTTGCATTTAGCTACATGTCTAACAGTAGTCTGGCAGAAAAAGTTAAAACTTCAAGCAAACCTATGCTTGAACCTCTGCAGCAAACATTCTTTTTTCTCTCAATAATAAATAGATACTGAAGGCTGTTAGATTAAAACACTGTTTGTCTGGGGTGTTTAAGGTGTACTTCACTAGGATACTGCTACTGTTCAGACTTTAATAGTTCTCCGTTTTCCTAGGTAGCATCCAGTGCTTTCCTGCTGTGGTACACCTAGCTCTCCTTAAATCAGTGGGATAATCCCTGTGTTTTCAGATAAATTGTGTTTAAAGTCTTCGCTGCATCAAGACCATTAAAATGTGTGAAGGCCCAGAAGTCTTGGAGTGCATGATCTCGGGTGCCTGCTGGTCTAAGCTGGTGTGACCTGGTTGGTACAGCCAGGAGGGACGTCTGGCAGAGCAGTGGCGTTGCTAAAAACCAACAACTGGGAAACAACAGTGTGAGGAACAGAGCGCAGAACTGGACATTCAGTGTCTGTGCAGGATTTTGGATGCAGAAGTCATCACAATGATACCCAGCTCTCACACTGTGCTTTTTACTTATAGCCATGCAAGAACCTAAACAAGCAGGTGGGTATCATTATATCTCTTCCACAGGGGGAAACTGAGTCATTAGGCATAGAAATAACCTTGTCCAAAGTCAATAGGATCAGAGACTGAGCAAGGAATTAAATTCAGACCTTTTGAAATCCTGTCTAGTGTCATTGCTGCTCAGCAACCCAGCTTCTCTTAAAACTATGTTTTTTTCTAATTTGTAGTTTCCGAAGCACTGTGCTATAAATAGAACACACACACACACACTGTGACAGTGTTTGTTGTCTGCTTTCAGGCAGTGCTTTCATACATTTCTAAGGCACAAACATGTTTGGCATTTTGAGATCTCAGAGGGTAGCCCTATTACTTCTTCACAATTGAGATGTGACTATTTCGTTTCCATAACCCTATTTTTCTGTTTGTACAGCATAATGCACAGGATTTCATCAGCAATTGTAAAATTCTTTTCCTACATCAGCCCTTAGTTTTCAGTGAGGACTTTAGTTCCCATGCAGTTCAAGCTCAAGCTGTGTTCATTCTCTTTGTACTTAAAAATGTTTATTTGTTTTATATAGGGTGGAACAGTTGGATTTGATTGAGGCTAACATCTTTTTAACTAATTTAATTTCTGTCAGTGGACAAAGCTGCTGAGCCAGGCACTGGTCTCGCAGGAAGATATTAAAATATATTTTCTGAAGCTGTTTAATAGACCTATTCTACTGTAACATCTGTCACAGTCTAGCTGGCTGTATCTAAAAATTAAAGCCATAATCTATATTCTTACCACAGAAGAATTTGCTTGCAACATAAAGTGTGGTCATTTAGATTTGAAGGCAATATAATATAATAAAAGACTCAGTTTTGCTAGACTATGTTGATGCCACACATATTTTATTTAGGTTTCTGACTGCCATTGCTTTTACCTGAAAAACACCTTACCCCTAATGTATTGAAACATTTCTATTTCATTTTCCAGTAAATATTTTTTTAAATTTTATGATAATCCTGTAGCTCGTACTTTATTTTTCATTGATTACTTATGTCTGAGACGAGGAGACAGATTGGGGACAAGAAGTTTGTTTACCTCTGTTCTGCCAAACCGGTTCTGTGGGTCAACAGCAGATTTCAGTTTCAAGCCTGTTAACCTTGCCTTTTCAAGAGTATCATTTTCACTATAAAAAGCTTTTTAGCAGTTTTGTCTTCATTCTTTTGTATTGATTTTTATTTGCATTTATTGCCTAAGCAATATTTGAATGCCAAGATCACGGGTGTCAGCATTAAGTTTAAGCTTTACTTAAAAGTGCACTCAAAGCAGAAGCATTGTCATTTCACTACCAGATATAAACTATTCAATAATTCAATGTGTACTTTTTCAACAGACATAAATTACTGACCAGAAAATGGCCCACCGAAGCCCAATCTTCCCAACTCTTGCCCCTTCTGAAAGGTACAGTTTGGAATATAACAAGTAAAATCTTCATATTGCAGAATATTCTCTCTATATAGTAATGGTGTGACTTGCAACCTTGGTTTTAGTGTGCAAAGCAAGTGAAATACAGTGTCTACAGTGCCGACATTAAACTCATGGCCCAAATTACAATTTCTTACTCAGCTTATACTTAACCTTTTCCCAAAGAAAGTAAATAGCTTCAACTGGAACTGAATAAAAGTCCAAGAGTACCATACTTTTGCCAGTCTTCTAATAGCATGGAATGAGTGTGCAAACTAAGAGCCAAAAGTGACCTTTGTTGGAGTCCTCATTTATCTTTTTCAATTTCATCATAGTGAAACTGAACTGCTAATTTGGCTCATTAACAGGAAACAACATGAGAACACACTGTAAATAACAGTTCCAAGAAAAAAATCTCTTTGAAAGTGGGGTTGAACATGTATCTTCCACTTATGCTTCTAAAAATTTCCATTATTCTTTACAGAATATAGTGACAGGAAAAGATTGCATGCATTTTAGCAGCCTGATTTTTTTACTTTCGGCACCCATGAGCTCCCTGAAAGCCATGCAGTGCAGAGCACTCTTGAGAAATCTAGACAAATATTCCAGGTACCCAAACATAAGCTATTATGGGGGAAACTTTGACTTCTAAGGCTATGAGAAGCTTGTCATCATTTTGGTTTCTCCTGAGTTTCTATACCCACATATGCTTCTGTCCAGTTCATAGGAGAACAAGTCTGTATGGTATTACAGGGTAGCTACAGAGACTGAAAAAAGGAATTGACACAACCTACTCCTTTTTAATCTCAGTCTGTTTGCATTTAATTTGCAATACCTACCTTCTACAGTTATGGCTTTGATTAAGCCTGAAAACTGTAGAGAAAAATAGCATTACTTTTGAAACTCAGTAAAAGGGTCTGAATTTGGATTCTTAATCAAATTACAGTTCTGAGTTGTAGTTAACCTTTATTGTGCTAATGTCCTTTTCTCAAGAGCCTTTTGTAAGCTTCCTTAAGGAGTATGAAAAAGAGCCTGACCTGCCTTTGTACAAGAGCCACACAGTAGCCAGCACAGCACCCACTTATTTGTAGCAGTGGGCCCTCTCTCTCTCTGGGAGGATTTTGGGGCTTCTCCTCAGCACTGCCAGTATTGCACTGTCGCCAGTGGAAAACATTGCAGAGTTTTGTGTTGGAATTTAACAATATCTGGATATTCTTCCTCACTAGGCGGGTTCGGAACATACCTCTGCACAGCCAGGCACTGACAGCGGTCCCGCTGGCATCGGCAAGCCTGGTGGATCAGCTGGAAGACAGAATCCTAAGCCATGAGAAAACAACAGCGGCTCTTGTGGAACACGCTTTTCGCATTAAGGAGGACATTGTTTCCACTCTGCACAGAATGCAGAACAAAGGGGGGGGTGACCGGCTGGCCAGGCAGCTCTTGGAGGAACACATCCGAAACATAACGGCCATAGTGAGGCAGCTCAATCGGGACATTGAGGTATGGTAAGAATGTTCCACAGGACTAATGCCACCTCAGCTGCTTATTCCTTCTAATTTTGTAAGAAAGTTTACCACAGGATAAGGAAAGGTCAGATAAGGTCTGAAGATCCTGTAAGCTTATAAATTGTTTTTATGACTTGAAAAACTGTTTGCAAATTACATAATTCTTTCAGTGGCTATGAAAATAGCACAGGATATTAGCATATAAACACAGAAGCCTTTGTGGTTCTAATAAGCTTGCTTTCAAAAGCGGCACTGGGAAATCTTGAAAAAATGAATTAATGCGACACTAATACTCAGCTCAACTTCAGTCCAAAGGCTGTGCTGTATAAACATTAGGAAATGCCTTAGCTCTTTAATACACTTTCTTTTCCTTCCGACTCACTGACAACATCAAGTAACCAAACCCAACTTCTCCTTTTTATGACCTAATCATGTGCAGATCCATGACTTCATGTCTGACCTCTGCTGCTGTGAGCAGCAGGGGTGTGGTGGGGAAAATGAAAGGATGAAAAAATGATATTTAAGTCTCTATTTCATTGTCAAGTTATACTTAATACATATTACACAATTTATATGCAGATTGGACCCTATTTATAAGAAATAATAAAATACCTGAAAGGTGTCTGCTTTAGTACATTACAAGACAAAGCTTTTAATAAATAATAAAACAGTATCTGAGGGTACTGAACTACTGAAAAATAATGACTGACATTTTAAGTGTACATTAAATGTGACATACCCAGCTTTTATTTGCATATGAATGGTTTGTAGATGCTGCAGGAACAGATACGTGTCAGAGACAATCTCAGCTATGGAACAAATTCTACCCTGAAGAGTCTGGAAATGCGGCAGCTTTCTGGCTTAGGAGATCTTCGGGGAAGAGTTGCAAGGTAAAAGTCAATATGGAACTGTATTTTTGGGGCTAGCTAATGTTGCTTTACTCTTGAAGTATTAATGTTAATAATAATGGGCTGAATTCATCTTTGGCAAAGTTCCCAGGATAATTTTGCTCTGTGCTTTCAAGAAAGTGAGTAATAATCCTTTGCATTCCAGTATTACATATTAAATTTAACAATATCACCCTTAGCTCCTGAAATTCCTGAAATTAGTTTTAAATAAATTACTTCAAATTTCATTGGTAAATTTGGATTTGGTTCAGCTTTTAGAAAGTACTGTAGTTAGACTCATGTATCTTTGAAACATTAATTAGCACAATTATAAAGGCAGCATGGAACAATCTGCACTTGTGAAGAACAAAATAGTTGCACATTTTTGCATATATTTTAGAAGTAAAAATCTCAACATTCCCTTGTTGACTAGCCATATTAAAAACCACACAGGCTACATGACACAGAAGGAACAGAAAACTATACAATAATAGAGGTTTTTACAGGCTGCCTGATACTCCAGGTTGCAATTGTGCAGTTTCACAGACTTCACTTGTGCTATCAGTGACACATTTACAACCCCTAGTACAACAACATTTGTTTACGTGTCTGTAAAGTTGAACATAAAAGACAGAGGATATGCTACAGGAAAAGGACCTAATCTGGCCTAAAGTGGATTGGCTAATAATTTAAGTGGAGTTGTACTGAATTTGATCTGTTGTCTTTATTGTACAGGTAATTTTTCTTCCTTCTTTGTACGTCAGCTGATTTAGTGATAACCAGCCTACACAAATAATCAGGGAGGGGTTTTGTCTGAACTCAAGTTTTCTCATAAATTACTCAATTGTCTGAAGATTCCACTGTAACTTTCATAGCCCATTTTGTAAAGAATACCTGAGAGGTTTTAAAAATATTTAAAACAATTAGTAAATTATGTACTACACTTTAGTAAACATGAATTAACTATTTTATCAAATCAGAAAAATGATTGAAAAAGAGAGAGCAATACACACATATGTATCTCGCTGAGAAATCCCTGAGAAATTTACATGCTTAGATCTTCCTGCTTCTTTATATAAAAAGTCTGCTTTGTGATCATACTACATCCTGAGAGGGGTCCAGATTTGGAGCAACACCTTTACTGACAACTTGAGAAGCAAAATGTAGTGCCTTCGGCTCCAATAACAGAGCTCAGGAGAGGAAACACGTGCTGGCCTGATCACAGCAGGGCCCTTGCCTGCCCCGAGTACCCGGAATGGGAGCAGTGAGGGATCGGCACACTCTGTGCCAGGGTTTCTTCCATTATTTCCTTAGGGCACCACCCTTGTACTGTGCCTGAGCTGCAATTTATCTGGCAATTGTATAAGACTAAACCCATCTGCCTTATGTCACACTGTGCAATGACTGCAGGCTATTTGTATTCATAACCATAAAAGAATCAGTTTATTGACTTTTAACTATTACCTTTTACTCTGCATTCTATGCTTCCATTCAGCATGCTCTCTACAAAAAAAAATTCATCAAATGAGGAAGAAAAAAACCTTTATCAGAAATCAAGTTAAAGCAGTGTTCAATGAGAAAAAGCTATTTGCCTTTATTTACAGACACATTCTACTTTGAAAATTAGTGTTGCTGTGAATAATGATTATAACACCAGCTGGAGATCATGGTCAAGACCGTGGTCTGTTGTGCTGTTGGCACAATACAGAAGTTTTCCCTGGGATAAACACTTTTGATTACTCTAGCCAATGTTCATAATATAAAATAAATTTCACTCCCCTAATTTTACTTTTCCATCTAGCCCTGCTAGCTTTCAGATGAGTTCAGACTGAAACATTAGAAACATGATCAGGTTCCTTTGGGTTACTGTCTTACTCTGCATCAGCTTTCAGCCCCAGAGAAGGTGTGGCTCAGGCTGCAGTGACAGCAGGCTCACATAACTGAGTCCAGCACGTGTGCTCTGAGCTGGCACCGTGCAGACAGACAGGGAATCAGCTCATACAGGCTGTACATGACAGTACAGCCCAAAGTCTGAACCTTTTGGCCGTGTAATCATTTCAGTGTCAGCCTTAGAATTCTCGCCAAATTTCAGTTCCAGTAATTACATGCATACACAGCATCCTATTCAACTTCAGTATTGGGGAGAGTGGTGTTTCTTTCCTACCACCAGCTGTTCTGTAACATGTCAATACATCATCGAACAACTGTCTCGCTATTTCTTGAGGGTTTCTGCTTTTCATGGTGAGAACAGGGATCCCTACATGCACACGCAGCTCTGAAGCACAGGTCCAAACCACACTCCCCACAGCTCTGAGGAAGTGTGATTTGGGCACACCTCACTCACATCACAGAATCAACTAATATTGATTAGTTGGTTATTGATTATTGATTAGGTGACTGAATACACATTGCAGCTCACGTCTCCTGCCATTTCTCCATAAGCACAGCTTATTGATGACTTTGTAAAGTGTTATTACAGCATTCACCATGATTCCTAAGAATCAGTATTATTAGTAACTTCAAGAAAAATATTGCTTCTATTAAATTCAGTGACACATTCAGCAGAAAAGTAGATAGAAGCCAGTAGCCTCATTTCTCCAGCCTCCTGCCTGTGAAATGTAATGCTGATAGAATTTTGCTTTCACTAATGAATAGAATCCATATTGTAAGCAGTTTTAGAGTTATGCTTTGATTAAATGAACAGGATTCATATTATAGTGTTTAGATATGTTAGTAGTGTAATGTAAAATATGGTGAGCTCTAGTGAGCCCTTCCTGCTGAAGGCCATTAGAACAAGGACACATTGTTCACTCCCTGAAACTTTGAAGGAACGCAGACACCTTTCTGCAGTAAATCTCTCCAGGATCTCCTGGGTAGGCCATAAATTGGTCCACCAGAAGATAACGCCACCTTCAGAGCCAATCAAGGAAGGCTCATGCCAGTTTTTCCAGGAAAGTTGAAAAGTTCAAAATGAGGAAGAGTGTTCTGCTTCAGTCTCAAGACCCTCAAAAAGCAATAAAATCCCCCAGACCCAAATTCACGAGGGGAGGAGAAAGGGGATGTACCTATGGAAATAATTTCCCTCCTACCTCAAAGAAATTATAATAATCCACCCACTTTTGTGCCAATTTTGTTATAAAAACCTGACCTGTCTGAGGACCCTTTGCGCCTCTGACTTGAAAACCAACCAGGTCATGCGCCCAGCGCTGATTGCCTTTGTTTTATAATAAATGCTTTTGAAAATTAAAATAATTGTGGGCCCGTTTCTCACATGCCCCTGGTGTTGTCAATCTTATGTAATGTAGATGTACCAATTTTTTTTTCTAGTGATACTGGATTAAAATTAATTAAAATTAATGAGTAGGGCCTTATTTATTTAGAGAATTACTTGTGACCTATAAATATTTGTCTGGAAAGTTTAAATATGGCAGTGTGGTTGGAATGATAGCCAGTAGTTGTCTCTAGAAGCTTCCTGAGAGCTGAAACATCCAGAGAAATGTCATCTATGCATGTTCAAATTGGGCCTACTTTGCATATACAGATAATTTTTTTATATACATTATAGAACTGATTCATTTCAGACAACCTGGACTCATTACATGTAGGCAGATTTTCCTGCACTGCACAGAAAATGAGTCTGATGCATCTGGGATGCACTGCATTTTGGAACTTTCTGAGTACAATAAATCTGCTATGCTCTGGCTCGTGCTGTGTGGGAGGTGAGCACAGGGAGGGCTGCTCTGGGCTCCCTGGGCCAGGCCAGCACAATCCATCAGCTCTGCTGCTTCTGCTCAGTTCATCTCCTGGACATGGCAGCTTGTCTTTCATTACTTTTTCTTCAGTGCTTGTTCTTCACTGAAAAACTGGCATTTTAATTGGAACATCTCCTGTTATACTAAAACAGGAACATTAAAAACCCTCCACATACCATTACAGCACATGTACAGAGCATCAGTTGGTGAGTATTGGCATAGCTGTCAGCTTTATCTAGGCCTTAGTGACACTGAGTGGAGCAACTACTGTCTTTGGATTTCTTAGAGGTCAAAGACAACACTCTTCAGTGTGCCAGAAAATAACTACTGCTTTTGCTTACTATAACTTGGAAGGAAATTGCTTGATAAATTAACTGTTTATATTAAACTTTGCTGTTTTTTAGAATTCTGCTATACTCTGAAATTGAGGATAACACTTGGCAGTATGAAACCTCTCCATTTATTCTTCATTTAGTAATCTCGCATAAGTACACAGCTTGCAATCAGAATTTTCAGAAATTGTCCCCCAAAATGAAACAGTAGCAAAATGAACACCTTCCAGTGCATCTTTGGTCCAAATTTCAACAGTGCATGTGTACAACTGCATACAAAAAACTGCATTGTGTTGTTTGTATGAATAGCTTCAGTATTTCAGGCCATTATTTATTGTGCACTTCTTTGTACTCAGTTTTATACACAGATCTTAAATTTTTAAACTAATATCTATTCCAGAAATCTTATTCTCTTTCTCATGTCTTTCCTTGTGCTTTTAAGATGACCAAACATTGAAAGCAGGGATTGTAATGTGCCATTTTTGTCATCTCTTTTTTTTTTTTAAACGTGGAAGAATTCCAAGCTATAATGTTCCCTTGTATTTAGATTGTTGATTATCTTCCAACCCATCCTGCAGTAGCAACCTGAATCAAAAGTGTTAGAAAGCCCATGCTTTTCCATATGTTCATCTTATTATTGCCTTCCCTCCCATCTGAAAGCATAGAGTGAAGTGATGTAGTGTCCTAACTTTTTAACTCCAACTGTATACTCACATATCTAACATCAGAATCTCATTCTTTGATACTGAACACTAATATTTTCTATCAGATCAAAACTAATCAGGTGTTTGTGTGTCCAATACACAAAGCAGAAAATGCCAAAATAATCCGATCAATACAATGCCAGGCTGACACTAAATTAACATAGTCAGGATTTTCATGTTTCAGTTACCATGGTACTACATGAACCCTTTGACCACATAACTGAATTTCATGAAGAAGAGAGATGCTCTGTGATTAAACTCGAAACAGTAATTTGCCTTAAAAACAATTATAGATGCTTGCTGTTTACATTTGCTTCAGTAGTTTCAAAGCTGTTGCTTTTTATATTTTCTATCATGCCTCAGAGAAACAAAACTAACCATTTATTGGAGCCCAAAGCCTTTTGGTGACTAGATGCAAGATGATTTCATTCCTCTGATCTGCCCTGATCATAACAACATGGAGAGATTTGGCTTCTCTCATCTTTCTAAAGGAAGCGCCTGATTGTGAGACCCATGAGTCTGGTTCATTGCTATCAAACCTCAGCTGGTTGTCCTACAGACATTCCCTAAGTGGTCTCACACTGCTGAACTACTACACTATAAATGGATCTCCACAAGTTTTATTATAATGTCTATGAGCTATTTTACATGACTGATTATCCTCATATGGAAATGTCCCATAATAATAAGCAGATGCTCTATTTGTCATTTTATCTGTGACTTTCCCTTCATGTTTAATGATAGCAGTAGTTACTATAACTGAGGTGATGAAAACGCTGTTGAAATGAGAGACTTTGAACTGAGATGTGACTAAAAAGAGTATAAAGTGTGTCACTGGTTTAGGTAATGACTTAACATGTCTCAGCTTGTTTCATTTTACTGCCTTTTTCTCCCTCAGATTGTAACTCTTTTCTGTACCCCCATCAGTTTTCTAGATTGAATTTGGTAACATTGCTGATTACATATTTCCCTTAGCAAAAAATGTACATGAGTCATATTCACAGAGGTCTTACTCCTGAAATCACAGAACTTACATTTCTACAGCTCAGTTAATGCCTTTGTTGTGTTACTGTAGATGAAATCCACCTGGCCAAATTAATTTTGAAATCTGGTAGAAAATGCACAGACTGAAAATGTTACAGCATCAAAAAATGTTCCAATGTGAAGAAAAGAAACAATAATTATTATGTTCCAGGACTTCATTTCATAGTCTTTTCTATGAAAAGTAGACAAAATTGCCATTGCTTTCAATGACTGTTTATTTACCTAAATAAAAACTAAGAAATGTGACATTTGCCCGGTGTTGTTTATTACATGTATTAACAGTATACTACTGTTTCACAAACAAAAATACAAAGCTACAATAATTAAAAAATGGTCCTCAATTTTTTTAGACTTCTAATCATGTAGGCAAAATCACACACACCTTATCAGGCGTCTTCTAAAGTATGACAAAAAAGCAAGGTAATGAAATTCTGCATCTTTGCATTTCTGGTGTGATTTCCTTGACTGATAACACAGTGTACCCAAATTATGTCAGTGCCAAGAATACTGGAACGTAGGTAACAGGTTATTGGACCTTGAAGCCTACTTGGGAGCAGTTGGCTGAATACTTTGAGCTATACATGACCATTCCTACAGTCTCATAAGACACTGTGTCCCTAGACAGCCAGCAATGTCACAGAAATGGACAGTATAAAATGGATAATTTAAAAAGCCTATTTTATTCACCTGTTGCTTTGTTTTTTTATCTGTTCAACCAGGTGTGATGCTGGGTTAGCCAGACTCTCAGCAGAGCATAAAATTACCTATGAAAGACTTCAGAGCCTAACTAAAGACCAACACACCTCCAAGCTGATCTTAGAATCTAAAATCAAAGAAGCAGAAATACAGGTATTGTATTTAGACCAAAGCAATCTATGTCCAGGTAAGAGTTATCGTCCAATTCCCACAGACTCCCTTACTGCTAATTATTATCCTGGGAGGTCACAGATTTAAAAATGGAGAGATGTATCTGCTCACAGTTGTCATTACATTTAATATTGGTACCTACCTGGTCTAACTGAAAAAAGGTTCTTAATTTCTGCCTTCAGCATGCTGTGTAGAAGGGACTAGTGTGTAAAGGCATCTGAAAGGACTCCAGGAACAAAAAAATGTCAATGACTACTGGTCTGAATATCTTCTTGAAGTTGGAATGTGAACATGGCAGGGCTGCTCCACAAAACCGCAACAATGCAAGCATCAATGTCTCTCCCTGTATGTTTTGGCCTTCCCAGGATGATTCTATATGTATTTGAACACCATTTTTGAAGGTCTGCAAAACAAAACTGGCTTTGGATTCTGTGAATCCATTAATCTGTCCATCAGGTTTCTCTTCCTTTGGGTTTGAGAATGCAAGTGAGCACTAGATCTAAGCAGAGACTTGTGATATGAAGGAAAAGGATTCTTCATATCTCCATCTCAGGGCCTTCCCATTTTCTTGGTCAACAAAAGTATTTTACATCTTCATTTTGCAGTAGGTAAATGGTTAAAATCCCCTTTACCCTTCTCAGAAGACTCAGTGTAGTATATTAGCATGTCAGGAGCACATTGTCATGCATCTTGGAAACCAGAACTGTGTTTTGTGGAAGTAGGATGATTGTTTTGGTGGCAATATTTTCTTCTAGTAATGACTTATCCCAGTTAAACCCAGCACTTCTGTCACAGCAGTAGCCATTACACACAAAGTGATTAAGCATATCCTTCAGTGTTGATGAAGTGCTTTGCCATTTCCTTACTCTGCTTATGGGGCAACTCGGAGGTGTATGAGTTGTGCAAATTCAGCTGTCTCAAGGCAGATGCTTTCAAGGCAGAATTATTCAAACTATTTAAGGCAAAAAAAAAGTTTTGGAAATGTTGGTACTTTCACATTGAGAGATAGCATATTTTTCAAGGTAAAGTAAAATACTCAAATTCAGTAATTTTCAAAATGTTAGCAGAAGTGACCTCTCTTTGAAGTCCTCTACTGTCATGAAAATATCCCAAATGATCACGTGATGAATTGCTGCTGAAAAATGGTAAATTCTGAATTTTGTTTCAGATTTCTCACCTGCTGAGCAGAGTAGAGCAATCGATAATGCAACAAGAAGCAAAGCTGAAAATTGCCTACAAAGAGAGCAACCAACAGCTGCAACTCTTGGACACCAAGTAAGTGCCCAGGGCACTAATTGTTTCTGCCATACACCTTGAGAGGGCAGGGCCTCAGTTTTCAAGTCTGACTGTTGTGATCTTCAGGTCTACAAAAGCAGGAACCTCTTTGAATACGTTTGCTCCACAGATATTACAAAAGCACAATGGTCTGTCAAGTGGGACTTGCTTTGACTAAGAATTCTACCCCTCATTTGAAAAGTTGATTAAGTCCCTAGTTAATTATTCAGGCAGAACTTGTCTTAGAGGACACAACTAAAGATTTTTGTAAGAGTGGCCTGGTGCCTTTCTGCAAGGGCTGTGCACAGCTGTACAAGCGCTGTCCACAGCAGGTTAAAACGTTCAACTAAAGCAGGAAGCAAAGCCAGCATTCACAAAGTGTTACTGCTTTAAACTGGCTTCAAACATGAATATAACCAAAATACCTAAATTATTAGTGATAAGCTACTGTGCTACTACCAGGCATTATATTCAATATATATATATACACCAGACATTGTATTCAATTCAGATATTAACTCCTACCCAGGAACTTCTCTCAGTGTCAGTCCTGGTATAAGCCATCCACATCCTTACTCCTTATTGCCATCCTCATGCAATGCCATCACTTGGATCAGTAAAACTATCTGCAAACCAGATGAGAGAATAGATCCAGCTTTCAAACATTCACTGGAGAAAAGAAACAGTTTCACTGGCACAGTTGGTGTAAAGTTGAGGTGGGTACAGGCAAAGTAAATGGGGCTACATGAACCAGCACTGCCATCAAAATAAATGGTTAGCAAATCTTGGTTCAGATTTAAGACCTATGGACACAAAAATTATAATCTGAATGGATGACCATATTCTGTTTTCAAAGCCACAATGAATTTTCATCTACTAGGCTACAAAGTTTGTGATGTGTTTCGTGTAGATAACTGCTATTTTGTTGTGCTCTTTCACTTTGTTTTCTAAAAAAATGTTACCTTATCCAATTTAGTAACCTTAAAATTCAAACACTCACTTTAATAGGCTGAGAAGAATATACTAAATTGCCATTACATTTTTTTATGAACTCATTCATTAAAAAGTCACTAGTCACCAGTTCTGCTCTTTTGTATCTGCTAATTTCTATTGTGCTTTTAGATTAAAAAATGCTATTGAGGAACTCAGCAGCCAGATTTTGTCTGCACGTAGCTGGTTGGAACAGGAACATGCAAAGATTGAAAAAGAGCTTTTGCAAAAAGTTGAACAACTCTCACTGACTTTTAAGGAAAACACTGTAAGTTTAATGAAAGTGTTCTATAGTACTACTCAGTATTCAAAATTTTTACTAATAACTAAGATGATGCAATTATTGAGCTATTATTTGTGTGAGATTTTCAAACTGCCTCAGCATTTGCTTAAGTCTCTTCACTGATGTCAAGTAAAACATTCCTACAACCTGAGGATTTTTAAATAAATCTGATCACTGCTAAAAAGATCAATATTTTAGCCTACGGTAATCAAATCAGTTAAAATAATTTTATTAAAAAAATACAATTCCTTACACCTTTGAATACCAGATAAAAGACGATTAATCAATATCTATTTCATCTTTTTGAAAGACCACTATAACTTCATATGCAGAGTAAATCACTAAAATTCTTTATCCTGGCTCCAGGAAATGAGTGAGAGAGCTATTGAGATGAAATTCAACCAAATGGCAGAGAAAATTGAGAAAATAGAAGAAATGCAGAAGATAACAATGGAAGCACACGAAGCAAAACAGACTGAAGAAAAGATAAATATTCGCATTGTCAAACTTCAAAATGAGATAAATGAAGACATAAAAGAAATGAAAACTGAAGTTAATGCTGGTAGGACCATAACTATCAAGTTCTTTATTCTGAATTGTGGTAACAGTGATCAGCTTATATTAAAATGCAAAATTCTTTGTGTGTATCAAAGTAGTTTAAATAGTTTTGGGGCAGATGTAATGGCTACACCTGTGGCATTAAGAAGGCTTTTCACTAAGGGTGAAATTCAGAGCAGTAAGAGGTGACATGTTGCAAGTGTGGCAGGGCTCTGCTCAGAGCACACGTAGCCACAGCTCAGCTGCAATCAGGGGCATTTTTGCCATCAGCGCACAATTACATCTTATTTTCCTTCAGAAATTTGCTGTTCCTAGTGCACAGCAGAGGGCTATGGTGGGAAGCACGTTCTGATAGTGCTCATGATACTCTTGCTCTTGATTATGAACTAATGTAATTCTCACCTGCAATCAGGATTTGCAGCGATCTATGAGAGCATTGGGTCTCTACGGCAAGTTCTAGAAGCAAAAATGAAGCTGGACAGAGATGAGCTACAGAAGCAGATCCACCAAATGAAGCAGGAGGTTCCAAGATGGGCAGAGGCTGGACCATGACTGCAAGATTTTGTCAGAGATGAATGTTTACCTGGCTAAACAGGCAGACTCCAGTCTCGTTCCAGTCTGTAACCCAAATTAACTGCATGTACCAAATGACATGCTGCTGTTGCACCGGTCCCTATGTTTACTCAAAGCAGTAAATGCAAGCTCTTCATGGATAACCAACAACAAGCCCTTGGGGCTGAGGTGTTGATTTACCACTGCACTACTCTAGTTGCTGTCAGGAGATTGAGCACTGTGTAACACTGGAGTAATATATTGGTGAAGCTGGCACCTAATTTGCTAAAGGCATTCCAGTTTTGCAGGCTTGGTCAGGCAGCTATATGCTTTTATATATAAGCAAATGCACCCCCTCTTATCCCTCTTTTTTTTTTGTAAAAGAAAAGGCGAGTTGATGTAATTTGCTTAGTATGGATTTGACAAGGTTCTCCACCTTGATACAAATTACTTAGTTGAAATCAATGGACATTTTTACAGTGACTTCCATGGGAGGGAGAATTGGCACTAAGAAAACCAATGTTCAAAATTCAGATACCATCAGAAAATGTTTGTTCAGTTTTGCAAATATCCTGTGTGTGTGAAAAATGAATAGTGTTATATAATGTAGGTGTAGACCAAGATGATTGATGGACAACATAAGAAACTTAACTCACATGGTCTTAAGTATTGTAACCTTTTAAAATTAATAACCACGTGGAGTTGAGACAAGGTAAAAGATGTAAATAGAGTATTTTTTTAACTGGGCATGTGTTCCTATGACTTGCTTCATTATATTGATTAAAACTTAGAAAGGTTTGAAAACAAAAGAGAAGATAATAATCTAGCCTAGTCTGGAGAATGTAATGCAAAATAGAATGCAGTTTATGATTTGCTTAGAAATTCTCATTGAAGTAAAAAAAATAAATCATATTTAAGCAGAATTTATTAATTTAACAGATTCAAATTACTAATTGCATTCACATTATTTCCAGATAACAATTTCCGCACCCAGAATGAATTACATAATGAAAATCAGCACCCATGTGGCATATTAATCTAGAGAGGAAAAAATAAATATGTTGATTTTACTTCTTCTTTCAGAGCTTGATATATTGCTCTTTGTGTTTGCAAGTCATGCAGGATTAAACCCCATGAAGAATAAAAGACATCATCCAGTATCCTATTAATTTATACTATTAACAGTAATTCATATCCAAAAATACTATTAATTCACACAATTTACATTACTGTTAACAAGTAAATTAATAGGATGTCTCTACACTGTCCTTAATGGACCTTTCTTTCAGCTAGTATTGCAAAAACATTTTTTTAGCTGGAAAATCAGTGGCAAATGTCTCATCACTTCTGGGAAAGACAGTTTGGCCCACAGAGTTACCATATTTAAAACAAAGACTTAAAAAAACCCTGCTTCAAAAACACTAACTTCAATAAGGCTGTAGTGCGTAAAAATCAAGAAAATGCATACAGCTTTTCAGGATTAACTCTTAAGTTTATATTCACTTCCCACACAGTTGAAATTAATTGAAAGTCTCAAAAGATACATGAAGCTTTTGCAGCTCTGTCTTCCAAGGCTCTCTTATACAAACCAGGAATAACAGAGGCAGCTTTGTTATCATCCATGTGCTGTGAAATGTCTTTACAATGTCACCTAAGGGGAAAGCCCAGTTCCCTAAGGGGGACAATTAAATGCTTACTGCTTTTTTTAAGAATTGTCTAAAAATTAATTCTTACTTCATGCACATATTTTTATCCATTCTTGAATATTTAGCCATGTGCAGTGGAAAAGCTATCACTGGTGTTTTATTAAAAAAAACAACCAACAAAAAACCCGAGAAAGAAACAAAAAGAGACAGAACAAAAACTTCATCATTTTTTAATTCTGAGGAAGTCTGTACCTGAGGGAATCTGGTATGATACAAAGAGCATACAAGGAATCAGAGAAACAATTTATACAGGACTTTAATAAAATGTTTCTCTTGTAAAAATATTGTGTGATCAATCCAGATGGAAAACAACACATGAAATCCTATCCAATTTTACTTTTGCTGTTTTAAAAATGTTTTTCCCTAAATGTCAGCTAAGGCAAATGACTAAAAACACAAATAAAATAATATTGAAGTGAGACCTGCTGTCAAACAGGGTCTTCATACTCCAAAGTGCTCCATGGAAGGAGGCACAGGCCAACAATATCTTGTCTGCACAGGCTGTCAGGGAGTGCTGATATGTTACAAGGGAGTTCTTCAAGGGACAGTTAGAGTCCCTGTATCTCCATCTTAACATTGTATGGCAGAGTCATCTCCTCAGAAACAGCAAACCCTCAGGGGAACAAGCCAGGAGAGCACTGTACACACACTATGGGCTAAAACTTCACTTTGCAAAGCGGAAGCTGATTCTGAGAACTGACCTACAGAGATCCTGTAAAGTCAAATACAAGGAAACAGCTGTTCTTGAAAGTAGAGCTGCCCCTTTATTTTCCTTCCATGCTGGTCTCCAGTGGGATTCCTGTGTGCCAGTCCTTCAGGGACACCAAAGGCTTTTGATGGTGGAAGTAATGTGCTTTCTTTGTTGAACACAAGCACTCATGCTGTGAGTCACTCTCTGTGGGCACCAAACACAGGTCTGCAGAGCCCACCACAGGAAGAAGGTAGTGAGAGGGGACAGTGTTTTTCTGGATGGCACCCAAGCAAACAGAATGAGACCTGGGAAAGTAGAATACTAGATGTGCAGAAATACTATTTAAAACACAAAGTTCACTGACACAACCATAAACTCAAAGAAGGACTGGGAGGAGCCTTGAGAAGTCATCTGCTCTATCTCTCCACTTTGAAATAGATCCAACTCCACCAAAATACTTGCCATAGACATTTGTGTAACTTGCTTACAACAATAAACCAGTGACTAATGCAGTCTGTTCCACTGCTAAAGAACATTGCTCTGCCACCCAAATACTTAAACTGAAAAGACTTTTGATAGGACAAGACATAATGGGCTTAAATTTCAAGCACAGAGAACACAAAACTTAATGTATTACATTCTTCCCTGCATGTCCATTAATTTTTTAAGGCAATTTGTATATAAGAGAAGATTCAAATGAAGTTTCACAGGGATATTTGCCCAATAATTAACCTTTTTCTCCTTCCTACATCCAGAGAAAAAACACCAAACCAACAACCCCCAACCCAACAACCCCACCACTAAAAAAACCCCAAAATGGCCATAAGCAGACCACTTCCTCTCATGAAGTCTTAAAATTTTTTTTTTGACAGCTATTTTGCATGCATGAGGCTTCAACCACTTGCAGTATGCAGACCATAGTATTCGGTCAGTATGTTGTCTGAAAGGCATAGTGAGTGTTAAAGGTTAAACTCAGTAAAAAATGTTTAACTAGGGTACATGCCTTTTACATCAGCATGTGATAACACAGTAGAACTACTTACTGTGCATTGAGGGAGTTAACTAACATCAGAATTATGTCAGTAATTACAGAGCAATTGTGCTATTTAGACTCATTAAGCAAACCAAAGGAATGATGCAAGTAAGAAGTTAAAAGGATGATCCTGACTTTGTGTAGTTGTTTATGTAGTACAGTTTTCTATTGTGGATACCTTTATAGTGTGGATATCTTTGTCATTACATTCTGTTACAGCTCAGTGGACAGTTTCCAAGTTAGAGAAAAACAGTATGAAAGAGAATGAACAGCAGTATATTCCTGTAATGTCAATTTAATTTGAAATGTAGTATATTGTTCTTTTCTCAGTTTCTGTCTCCTGCTCCATGTTCTCAAGCATCTGGCCAATTTAGGGCAGAGAGTGTTCTCTGTATCTTAGAATTAAAGTGCTCATTATACACGTATTCCAATAATGGAAATGCATAATGACAAACGGATGAAAACATCCTTATGTATAGAGGAGGGATTCCTCCTGTGATACTCTCTAAGGTGTAAGAAATTCGAAGGCGAATTTGAAAAACAAGGAAATTCAGTACAAGGCCTCTACTGAACGCGCCACAGGGTGTCACTGTTTCTCTTGGCAAGGGAAGGACGATGCTCAATGTACCGTGTGATCCATAGGATAGTACTGAGATGGGGCTGGAAGTATTTAAAAATATGTACTTTGACAAAAGAAACAAAAAACCAATACTCTAAAGGCATCACTGTGTAAAATCTCAATAAAGGCAGATAATTAATTAAGTGAAATATTCTGAGTGTGATTGTGAGGCTCCTTTACACAATGCACAAGCAATGCTGAGTGGGGACCAAAGCTCTCTGCTACCTTTTCTGTCAGCAGAACTTTGGTTATCACAAAGCATAAAAAAATCCCCCAACAAACTCCCAAACCCAGAAAAAAATCGAGGGCAGTTCTCCTAAAGCCTTAGATCTTAAATCAAGTGAAGCTCAAAGAGCAACATGCAGCATTTCACACCGATCTTTCCAGGAGCTGCTGCAGACAGGCAGAGGAGGTTCTTCACCCAGCACTGCCTCCCTCTCCAAGAATGATTTTGACTGAAAGACCACAGAATAATCTGAGCAGTGACCGCCAGGTAAAGCTCTGGGCTTAGCACAGAAAGATGCTCTCAATCTATGCAAGAGTTATTTCAATAAATAATGCAGTGGAATGGCCTCAAACATTGCAAAATATGTGGGGGAGCCATGACTTTTGCTGGCACAGATCAGTGAAAAAATGCTTTGAGCTCAGCAGAGCAGAGTGATGTATACCAAACCAGGATCAAGTTTAGGAAAATGGAAGTAGTAATTGTCATAAAACAAAAAGCCCAAACTGCATGAGAGGGTGAGTAGGAATTGCTGGTGAGAGATGAGAAAGGAGATTTGCTTCTTGTAGAGTGACAGGAATTAAAATAAAATGCATCATGCACTGCTGCACATTCTCCAAACAGCTACTGTCATTAAACCCAATCTTGGCTTCTGCTAAGGCTCATTTTGTAACATCACTGCACTAAACAGGCTTCCATTCTACATGATGAAAGTTGAAGCAGACTATAAATGAAGACAAATTTTGCTGACTGTGCTGTCTCATTCTGTGCTTCCATTTCCTGATGGTATCAGGATTGCTAGGTGGCCCTTGTGAACTTACTATCTCCATTAAGAATGACTTAAAAGGTTCAATAATTGCATATTAGAATATATATGCCTTCATATTATAACACTGAATTTCCATGTTGTGCCATGCTCTTTTATTCTTCACTAGCTTTGAGAACTGTAATTTCAGTACATTGTAAGTATCTTATATAAATCATGACATTCAAGGAAGGTGTAACAACTCAAAGTAGAGCTTTTAAAATGCAAATAACTGAAAACAACAAAAGATAAACCATATTTTATGCTACTGCCATGCTTTGAAAAGATAAATGCCAGCCTGTTTACTACTATAAATAATAAACCTTGTTCACTTTACAAAGATCTTACGGGGATTGATCACTTTGTATCTTACACAAGCTTGAATATGTGAAGTGCTGTGACCCAGTTCCATATATGCTTTCCTTTGTGAGATTAACCTCCCTAAAATGAATGTGGCAGCTCACAGTGCAAACTGCTTGCTTACCTCTTTGCATGTATAATGTCTTATGTTGCAAAACAAAAGTGACTGCTGGTCCCTGGTATGGTCTCCTGGTATCTTAGAATCATAAAATCGCTTTGTTTTGGAACAGATCTCTCATTAATAGCAAATGCTCAATGATTACTAAACATTTTGGGTTTCCAGTTCTCATGGACTAACAAGACAAAAAATGAATAGTATAATGTTATCAGCATTTATTTTAGTAATGTATTTCCATTATCCAGAGCAAGAGAAGACAAGGAATATCCATCATGAGACAGAACACAGTGGTGGGATACTGAATCTCCTGATTAATTCTGGGCTACTTTGGGCTCATTATGTATAGCTCAGTTCCCTTTATTTCAGTAAACTACCTAGTGGTAAATTGACTATTTACTTTTATTAGCTCACCTGGGCTCCAACAACACGTTAAACTAAAAAAAAAAAAATCATGGGGAAAAAGTGAGAAAGAAATTAAGTATTATTCTGTCTCTGAGGCCACACTGCCACCTGATGTCGCTATTCTTGTCAGACAAAGGCAGGCAGGCTGCATTCCTGCAAGAATTGGCAGCTCTGGAAAGGATTTCAGCAGGAAGGAAGCAACAAGCAAACTCATACAAATTATTTCAGTAAGTCAAAAGATTATGTTTTTTTGGATAGCACTTGATAAAAAAAATCCATTACAAAGGCAAAACCAGAGACTGAGATAAGGGTGAGTCTTCTTGTGGTCTGCTGGAGATAGGCTGGGACTACCTGATACAAATGGGCAGGAACTCCCCATGGCAAACACCACATCAGAGAAAAAAGCCCTCCTCCCCTCCATTACTGCAGCTCAGTTCCCAAAACAGCATAGTAAAGCAGGAGAAACTCCATAAATAAGACAGCTGTCTGACACACAAGATCTAAGTCAAGGAGAGAGCAAAGAACCTCATACATTTAATGTTGACTGTAACGCTCTTCCTGCTTGTCACTGGCCTCAGAAAAGAGTCCTCACTGAGCTGGTAGCAGAACAACTGAGGATTCAAGGCAAGATTTAAACAACAGGGACAGGATGGGGTCAGCTGTACTACAACAAGACAATCATCTGTGTTTGCATCTGGCAGGGAATATTATGTTATTAAGAACAGAACAGCCAGATTTTCACTAAAAAGATATTTCAATCATCATTCATAAGTAGAAGGATAGATAAATAAAATGCATAGCAATGCTCATTTGAGAGCCTTTTGCTTCAGCTCAGAGAAACCAGGAAAGGCCTGGAGGAACAGCAGCAGAGGGTCTGGGTCTCAGGGTCTTTTTAGCCCAAGGCCATGTGTCATAACTAACTGAAAATTATAAAAAGCTCAGCTGTTATTTATGCTCTTGCTCACAGAAGCATGTAGTAGTTAATACTGAAATATCTACACATATTTATATGGGGCATCTACAATATTTCTTATATTTTGCATCTAAACAAATCTTGCAGCTTCTTGCATGATGAACACGGTTTTCACATGAATACAAAAATATCTTAAATGCTTGGAATGCCAGATACCTTTCAGTGACTGTGGTTTCAATTGTACTATTACCCCACAGTCCCAGAACAGTTTGCATTCATGCTAAGGTTTCTTGTGACAATCTCCTCCCAGCCAAACCCCTGTCTGTGGATGAGGTAAAAAAAAAAAAAGTTATGAGAGACATTAATGGAGTTAAGGCAAGAAAGCAAAGGGGAAAATGTAAACAGCAATAAATAAAGCAATGGTCTAGTTCCTGCAAACTGTGACCAATTTGAGCTCCTAGTTTGGTAGTAATAGAAAACCATTGAAAAATAGTGTTCCAGACAAGTCTTTCTTCCTATGTTTTTTTTCCTTTACTCAAGGCAATTAAATTAATATATTAGTAGAGTCATCATCTTTAATTCACCCACTACAGAATCTGATGGTTTCAAATTCCCAGAAGCTGAAGGATTCTCTGTAAACATGTTCTCCCTGCACTCCAGTTATGTGTAAGCGCACCAATATAATTTTGTTGTATGATAAAATAATTATCAGGTTTACAATGTCCTTGTTAGATAAGGATTATAACAATCCAGATTGAAGGAAATGGCACACCATTACTTTTAGTCATCTCTCAAGATTACATAGCAAAGCTATGACACAACAAGTAGTAACAGTCATTACTAGTTCCTACTTACCTATATTAACCATCCTCAAACTCCAAACTTTCAATTAAACCGTGGCAGTAAGTAAATGCTATTTATACAAAGCTTGCAGCTTGACTGTTTTATAAATGAGTATGTGGGAAGCAATGTGAAATATCAACTGATAGTTAATATTTAAATTGTTGCTCATTTACACTTAAGGCAGGTTTCATTGCTGCTATTTGAAGAGAGTTTCAAAGTTCAGAATTCAGTGATTCACTTCAAGAACTTTTATAAATAGCACCATATCATAAAGAAAAAACCAAAACAACCTGTGATGAAGAAAACTTCTTTCCCCAAGGGAAAAAGAATGGCTTTTAAGAACAGTAATTGTTTATCCACCTATTGGAAGAACAGGTTCTCTGGTCTGACTAACAAAAAGCATTCAGGAAAGGGAATCCTGCTGTCCCAGTGGCTAAATCTTACACAAGTCATTTTGAAAAGTCAGGAAAATGATTGTGCATAGGATAATCTTCAGTTTGAAATTAACACTGCCTTTGCAACATCATTATTCACCCAGAGGGATTGAGAACAGGCTCCCCAAGGAAGTGGTCACAGCCAAGCCTGATAGTCCAGAAGTGTTTGGACAATGCTCTCACGGGCACTCCTGGGGTTGTTCTGTGCAGGGTCAGGAGTTGACAATCCTCGTGGGTCCCTCAAGCTCAGGATATTCCATGATTCCATGATTATTTACTTTAACTATTGATAGTTTTTGTCATACATGTAAACATGCCTTGTAATTACGACTCAATTCCACCAGTAATACAAGCATCAATTCAAACAATCATACTCATATTTCCTAATGAATTTTGAACCCATTTCTATAAGGTACTCAGACAGGGCATGGATGCCTTTAGCACAAATGGAGAGACAGGAACATATTTAAATAAATCCTGTGTGTATTCCCAGCATTTCTTCATCTCTGCCTTGGGTGGCTCTCTGCCCATGTACTGCTCTTCACAGAGCTCCAAGTACCTACCAGGCACCTTAATGAAAGTGGGGAGCTTGCAGGTTAGTACCACAGCTTTGAATGACTCTGGTTTCCTGTCATTAGTTCATGATCATTAAAATAATGAAGGAAGAAAGTGGAGATGCAGGAGCAGACCTATGCTGAATACCATACTTAATTTTAATCCTGTTTTGTTCAAATTTAATGGAATTTTCCTGAAGGATGACTCTCTAAAATCATGTGGCGCTAGCAAGATGTTCAAAGAGAAAAATTAAAAACTTACTTGGCTGTTGTCTTCTTCTAACTTGCTTTGTATCTCAGCCCCATCAGTTTGACAAGGATATTCTCATTTTCTTCATGGTCTGTACAGCTCCTGTGGAAGAAATTGGATGCATCAAAAACATCTCAATGATCCTCACTGGATTATGAATTACAGGAATACATTTCTCTAAATAACTAACCTGAATGTGTGCAAACAACAATAATAAGATGCTCTATGAATCCTTAGGTGTCATTTTAAGAAAAAGAGAAAAAAAAAAACCCAAACCAGTAGTTCTGCAACTACTTACTTTCACAAGAAAGCAAACATCACAGCAAGATTTAATAAAAAATTTAATTAATCCTTTCAGTATAATTAAGTTCTATTGACTCAGCAGATACAGTTCAATTCAAAAAGGAAAAAAAGATAAAATATATAAATATACATAAAAAGAGCTATCACTCTATTATTAAAGTCAATACTCTCAAGAGAGCACTCTATCTCTCCTGTTTCTGTCCTTCTTCTTAGGTGGGAAACACATCAGCATCCTGCTCTTTATCACTTGGGCACTTTCATATTCACAGAATAACTATTTCACAGAACTCTATTTCCTCCTGCTCCTCAAAGGAATTCTGCCATTTCCTTTTAAAAACTAGAAAAATTATACAATGAAACTGGACTTTGGGGCTGAGTCTGACAATGAAATGTATGAACCACACAAACTGCTACACAAGGATAAAAAAAGGCAGGAGAAAACCGAGAGCAGCTCAGAATCTGTCACTGAAACAGAATGATTTACTGGAGAGAATCAACTCCAAACCAGGTCAGCAGTGAGGAAAAACGTGTGACAGCCAAGCTGCTGTTCAGTGAAGTACCAAGATCGTGCTGAGACTCAGGGACAAGTCCTCCGGCACAAAACACCCTCGAGCATCCAGCAGCACCTGTGCCTGGTTCACAGAGAGTGGGATCAGCTGATCTCCATTGTGTGAGAGAAATCTGGGGGAACTGTGTCCTTGTAACACATTTAACTGGGGATTTCGGGACTTGGACATTCACAACTTTCAAAATCAGCAGTTTAAATGAGCTTGTTACACCATATTTAAACTTTAAAAATGAAAATCAACACAAATAGTAGGGTAAAATTCTCGAATACATTCTGGCAATTTTTTATTTATTTAATTCCTAAGCATAAAATGGAGCTGCCTGCTCAGAAAACCCTTCTTAAGCATATAAGCTCATTAATTTACCATAAGACTCAAACTCCCAGGTAATCAGAATCTCTTCAAAAAGTATTACATAGGCTCTAAATCACTGAAGTGCTTTTGAAAACTGTACAAATATTAATATTTTCTATCTTCTGATCATGATCAAAACATTGAAATGTTTTGGTTATAAAACCCAGCACCACAGACAATCCATCAACAAACTGATAAATTAAATTATTACTTAAAATATTTAAGCCATCTCAGCTACTTAGAAGCCATCCTTGCAGCCTGGCACGAGCAATGTCATTTTTGCCTCAGACCTGCCACATTGCATTACCTTCATAATTAAGTGGGAATCCAGAATAGCAATTTTGACCATGATAAAAGGATACCCTTGAATTACAGCCATTAAAGAGACCCACTGCATTTTTAATAGAAGTAATAGATTCAATTAAAAATTATGGTTCACTTATGTAAATTAGCAAAAGCAGGAATGCTGTTCTAGTTAGTTGGATGTTCTATGTATCGAGCAAAAATAGACAAATTTCATTAAAAGAAGTCTGGGTATCCAAACATCTCTGGCTAAAAATGAACTTGAAATGGGAAAATAAAAAGCTTTCAATAAACTGCCATAAGCACCTTTATTTGCCTGGCTCAGGTAACCATGATAATGTTTTCTCATGCTCTAATAACACACCAAATGCATCAAACTCCAGACCAACAGAGTTACAAAATGATTTGGGTTCTTATATCTGCACTAGCACGACACGCAGATGAAGAAACTCACAGAGCTGTGGGAAGCAAGATTATCTCTGAACATAAGACATTCCAAATATGCTGGTCTAAATGGTAGGCAAATTTTAAGTCATATTTTTACTTTTTTTATCATATATCTAATTTATAATTAGTCATTGAAGCAACCAGTGGTCTAAAATTCCCCCTGTGAAACAAATGCTTACGCAAATACCTGAAATCTTATCCATGCTTGAAAAATCCTCCTACCTAATTCAAATCACTGAAAAAACCCAACAGTTCCTACCTCTCTCTGTGTCCTCATTCTCTCCCTTTTTTCATCCTCTCTGTCATAATAAAAAGAATTTTTAGAAAAAAATGTCCATAACAAACGTATGAACTATCTGCAGTCTTTCAAATCTAGCTCAAGAAAAATACACTGAAAGCAATTTGCATTCACTCATGACTAACAAAACCCCTTTTGATGTTACTGGAAAACAGAGAAGTTTTATTTTGAGAGCTAAGTATCACTAAAATCAAAGGCAGGTTTAATACTGGAAAAATCTTTCCCCTGTGCATGTGTCTATTGTGATTGCTCCCACCCACCTCGTTCATGAAATGGTTACACCAGATATCAGTGCTGGGACCAGTAGCCAGTCATTTACTCTTTCAGGTTCTTCAGTGCTGAGGAGATGAATCACATATGGCTGAGGGCTATATTTTCTACATGCTGCTTAAATCTGTGATTCCATGACATTCGTTCACAGCAATGCCCCAGGGATCAGCCCAGCTCTGTGACTGTTCAGCAGGGGCTCGTGTTAACCAAGGGCCGGGTAAAGTCCCATTCACTTTGTCACAGAAAATAACATCGGAAGTCCAACTGGAAGAGGGATCCACTCCTCCCACACACTTGGCCATTTCAGCAAGCCCAGGAGCCAGCAGGCACTGCCTGCTGCTCACATTTGGCATGGTTGGGAAGCCGAGCACGGGCTGCTCCATGCTGTGCTTCCCACGTGGAAAAATGTGGCCTGTATTCTTGAACACAGCAAAACCACAGCCCATCTTCTTCAGTGCTCTGGACACTCAGTACTGAAGTCTGTATTTCTCTCTCTAAGGGATTCAGATAAAAGAGATCACATCTTGTGTTTTAAATTATTTGTAGTGAATTTTCCATCAATACCTATTATTTAAAGCAGTTTCAGTTCCTCCTCCTGGAGGTCCACAGCTCTCCATCAGTGAAACAACCTGCTTTGAGAGTTCCTTTGCATCCAGTTAAGGAATCTCATTTTGAAAAATCTGTCTATGAAGGATCCACAGCCTCCAAATACACTGCATTCTGACTAAAAAAAAAAGATTCATTTTTGTGTCCATTCTCTGAATGCTGCTATTTGCAACACTTTCCATGAAGGACTGTCACCAGCTGGCTGGGGACAAACAGCATTTTTCACTATGCCCTGACTGGCTGCCACTCATTGCTGAGAGCAATTAATTCCTCTCCCACCTCCAAGTGACTCACGGTGGCATTTGTCCCTTTGTAGCCTCCTGCTGCTCTCAGTGTGCTGGGCACTAGAGAAAGGACAAGATCTCATACAAAACAGAAGATGGTACATGATCCTTGTTTTTGCACATGCTTGAAAAACATCACCTTCATCCGTCAGTAGTTGAAATAAATTATACAAGGATTGGACTGATTGACCTCAGGAGTGATACTGAGACTTCATAGGAGGAGCTGGGAAGGAATACTAGGGAATGCTGGTTTTATGCAAGGTGAGAAACACAGCTGTGAATTTGCAATCCATGCATTCCAAGACAAAGTGCAGAGACCTGAAAAAATGAAAAATTCTTTCTCCCCATAGCTATAATAAAAATGTATCTGTTTGATGAACTGAAACTTACCATTAGGATTCTAAAGGATGAAGCTCAATATTCTGTAGCAGATGACTGCACCCTGACTACTCTTCCTTTTAGAAATCCTGGCTGTAGAAATTTGGCTTTGCAAGACTGACCCTGCTTCAGCTATAAGCCCCAAATTTAAATGCATTTGCTCTCAGTTTGGGTTCAAAATTCTGTCTTTGAAAGGGTTTAAGCTTAGCTTTATGGTCAAAGGCCTCATTGGAATGGTCATACAGACCAAATGATCATTTTTGTGGAATTCATGTTAGTTATTCAAATTGCAGCAGATGGTAATTTTTTCTGCAAAGAAAAATTCCTAGTTTGTTGCTCTAGGACAAGATAAATATGGTTGATCTTCAGATGCTGATAGATGAGGATCTGTTAAAGCTGTAGGCCTAAAATGCAGATTTCCTGTCAACTTTATTTAACTTCTGTGAACCCTAAATTATGTAGTTATTTAAAATTAACCAGGGTGAAGAAAAGCTGTTTTGTCAACTTTCTGTTGTTCACACTCATCCAAAAAGATGGCAAAGTGACTCTGTAATGTGAATTGCATGTCAGCGAGAAACGAATGCCGAGCCCTGGAATTAAAAAGGATTCAGAGGGACCTGACAGGGGCTGAAATGAGAGGAACAGTAATTCTTTATACAGAAATCAAGGTGTAAATGTGCTAAGCATGACATCAATGAAAACATGCGATAGTTCTTTGGACCTGAGAAAAGTACCTTTAGATATGCTGAGAAATTTCAGCAGTTATTCCATTTCAGCTATTTCCTTCACAGTAACAGAGTGGCTGGTGTTGCCACTGTTGTTTAATATGCCCACACTTTAATGTGAGTATATGCTAACAGTAATAAAAGACAAGAATGAATTTTGAAAGATGTTTTCATTATACCCTATTCCTTAGTTACGCAGTCATTAGGAAAATTTTAGAAATCCTTATTCCTCACATCCCAGTGCTTTCTGAAGCACTGTTCAGAAACACTATGAAATTACTTTTTACAAAGAGAGAGAGGGCAGCAGCTCTGTTATTTTTAAACAACAGAATAGTCTGCTCTTCCTTATCCTTCCCAACAGAAGACTATCTGGGGAATGGATCATTTTCTGGAAGTCACATACTGGTGTATAGAATTGGGAAAGAGATTGTGAACCTCTGTTCCAGTTTGAGTGCATAGATTACAAAATCTAATCACAAAATTAACCAGACTTCAGAGACCTAATTCATCCTTCAATAGAAAAGTCAACATCAAAACTACCTGCTACCTCTTGCAAGGAAGAAACAATATATTGTTCCAGGGCAGGAAAAAAATCAAGCTTATCACATTTACACTCTGCATCGCTGAGACTAGTCATTGTGCAAAGTATAGAACAGAGAATAACTAATAAAATGAGATGGAATTATTAAGGCTACCTAAATATAAAAAATATAACAAATAAAAAGTTAATTCAAATAAATGTGGGCATCTAGCTTATGCTATAAGTTTCCATTTAAAATCCTAGCCTATTCTACCTTCTCCCCTAAGAAGAAGGAAAAGTAGATAATAATTAGATCAAAGTCAGAAAGTGCTGCAGTCACTGTAGGTGCACATACTGTAAGATGGGCACTATCGGCCTCATCTCAGGGTTATTTTATCATCTGTCATATTAGAAAAGTGCACAATTTTGCTTTTCTGTAAATCTGTGCAAAGAGAAGAAGAGGATATTCCTCACAATTCTGGGATATTATAACCCCTGGACAACTGCAGCATCTTGTAATGACTGCACAAGTCATTCTGAGTGTTCTTCAGTCCTTGGCTGTTCTAACTGACCAATGTATGGGATTAGCCTTGCCAGTGGAACTAGGAAGATAGTCTTTGGGTATAAATAAACATCTTACAATTATGATGAGGGTTTTTTCTATAGACACATCAATTCAGAACCCTGGAGCTGTTTTCTAATAGCTCTGTGTCTCACTCAGAAGAGATCTGAAACAGTGCTTGAGTGAAGACTCACCTTTTGTAGAGGAATGTATTTATTTCTTTGCTTACCAGGCAAAGGAACAACAGACAGCATGCTGGTGTCAGATGCATACTATTAACATACACATTTTCTTATGCCTGACCTTGATATATGATCTGTGCATAATTTTATGTCCTTGAGCATATTGGTTATTCACAGACAGACACACAACTGGCCACATCTAATTATGCCCAATGTATGTGAGAAACAAGTTGACTTCAAGGGTGTTTCTCTTCTGGCAAACACCCAACTGTGGGAGACATATTGGGAAACCCACAGTAGTTTCTACAGCCTGTAACTGTAAAATCAACTTACATTCATCATTGTCTCTAAGAAGGTATCATCTGGGGAGGGGAAGTAGCTGCCTCCAAACCGCCTGGCTGGAAACTATAGAACATAAAGAAGAATTAAAGCTCAGAGATGAGTGGGTCTTGTCCCTAGTAGGCACTGGAGGCAAAGAGCCTCTGCTGGCCACAAGCTGTACAGCTTGCTTTTAACTTGTAAACACTGCATTTTACAAAGACAATTTGTGCTGTAAAGGAAGGCTTTCAGAGGACTTCAATAAAGCTTTTGTTAATCTTTCTTTGCTAGTATCTACACAAACAATGCGTGGAAATGTTTGTGAAATTCCCTCTTATTAGCCAGGATAACTACAGAAAGATGTGACCTCTTCCTGCTAATTGTGTGCATTCACAGCAGAATATCTGACCAGAAATGTAAAACCTTTAGTAGGAGTGCACCTGATTGAACACAGTTTAATCAAGGAACTGGGGTGCTGATTGCTATTAAAAGGCAAGAATTCCCGAAGTGCCTATAAAATTCAATTTGCTGACATCAAAGGCAAATGAGACTGCCACAAACTGAATCAAGATTTATCAAAGAAACAGTTACGAATTATTACTTCCGTGCTTATACTGCTGGAATTCAGGCTTTCAGCACAATTCCCTGAAGGATTTGACTTCTGAGTGCCATAACGGAGCCCTGGAGACCTTGGGCTGTGCACACCTCTGCAGCACCTTCATCACGCAGGGTGAGGCTGTTGTCAACAAAGCAACGTGTAGAGCAAAAAAATGAGCCAACAGTAGAGGTCAGCCATGAACTGTAGATTTCCTCTCCGGATTTCTTGCCTGAACAATTCATGCTGTTTACAGTACACCCAAAAATATCTGGGGCACCTGTGCCAAAACAGCAGTGGATAACGGGAGTAGGAGGAAAGAAAATGAGTTTCCTTTTGAAAATGAGACAAGGCAAAAATCCCAGTACTAAAAGCACTGCCATGGGAAGGTTGAAATACAAATGAACAATAACACTTGTTTTTTCTGCAAATAACACAGAGCTCCCCTAGCAACTCACTCCTGTCTGCTACCTGGTCCAAAAAGATCAAGACCTCATGGAAAAAATACCCACCCTAAAACAAAAAATATCTGCTATAACCTGACTTTTGGAGAGTTGTCTTTGCCACTTGCTGGTTTTCACTACCCCTTCTAAAGTTTTTTTGGCATGTTGACTCTTTTGAAAAGGGGAATATTTCAGTCATCCTGTATGTTACAGCTGGAACACACAATGCACCCATGTGCTAGGCCACATGGGTTGCTCCCAGTTTCATCTGGTTTTGTGCCTAACATTTAAAAATACTTAAACAGTAGCTACATAAAGTAGATCAGTGCTTAAACCAAAACTGATAACCTGGATTTTTAAAGCTGAGAATTAGCATTAGCTAATAACGAATGAACATTAGCTAATAAACTGCTGTTTGACAGTTATTAGAAAAACAAGCATTTATTTACCATTTGCAAAAGAGGACACAATTCAATACCATCCTTACTTAAGTGCAACAGCCTTGGACATTCATTTAATGCAGCAACTGGATTTGAAGGACAGGGATTTGGACTGAAACAACCCATGCATGGTCTCAAAAGTGTGCTTAGAGTTGCAAATGGGAACAAGACAACCAACAAAATACATTCAATTTTCTAGGTCTGCTTTCCAACTATGGTGCGTTATACCCACACCAGGCAGGAGCTCAGACATCATTTTACTGTCATGTGTTTGCCACTAAGGACAATGCCTCTCGGCCATGGCTTTTTTCCCAAATTTAGACAAAACATCTAGCACCTGAGCCCTCAGCCCTGCATCTCTGTTGGGCATTTAACAGCCATGTGCGCAACACCATTTTGGCCGTCTCTCTCCTCCTCTAAATGTGACCTAAGCCCCTGACCGAGGTCAGCAGGGCCTGGCGCTGCCCGGGGTGCCCATCCTGGCTGCCTTCGCCTCTCGTTGCCCCCGCCAGCCCCAGCAGGGATTATCCTGCCCGGGACACCGCTGCCCTTTGGGCTAATTCACGCCTTCCACAACAGCAGCGGCGAAAGAGAATGACCGAGCACCTGTGCTGAGGAGGGCAGGGGAGCGGGGGGGGGCAAGTCCGTAGCCCTGGGGGCTCTGATGCCCTGTGGCTTTTTGGACATCGCAGGGTGTGCTCCCAGGGCGGACGGCAGGGCCAGCTCCCCTCCCTTCCCTTCCCTTCCCTTCCCTTCCCTTCCCTTCCCCTCCCCTCCCCTCCTATGCCATGCCCTCCCCGCCTCCGCTCCCCCGGCACCCCGGGGACCCCGCGGTGCTCTGCGAGCGGCGGGGGTCGGGCAGGGCAGCGGGCGGGCGCGGCTGCCCAGTAGGGGAGGGGGCCGCCCCCGCTCTCTGCTCTATAATGCCGGGGCCCCCTCACCCACTGCTCCGCATCGCAGCCTGCGAGCGGCTCCGCTCCCTCCCCTCCGGCCCGGGGACGCTCGAGGACTAGGAAGGGAGGAGATCCATCAGGAGAGAGGCAGGGCGCGGGGGCGGGCCGTCAGCATCCCTGCGCTCCGCTCCGCTCCGCTCCGCTCCGCCCGGGCCGCCGGCGCCGCAGGGCGATCTGCGGTGCGGGCGCAGGAAGGGGCCGAGCTGCCGGAGGTGCCCGGGGCGCCGGCAGCTCCTGGCGGCTCCCAGCGGCCCGGATCCGCGGCTCGGGGCTGGCGGGGCTCGGCGGCGGGAGAAGCTGCTGTTGCCGTGTTCCTCCCTGGCGGCGCCGGCTCTCCCGGAATGGGCCTCCCGGAGCTGGCGCTGTGGCTGCTGGCGGCGGCGGGGCTCGTCCGCGGTGAGTGAGCGCCGGCCCCGCGGGCAGCGCCGGCAGCCGCGGCGGGTCGGACGGGGGGCCGGGACAGCAGCGACAGCTGCCCTGGTCCGCCCCGGCACGGCAGGTCTCCGGTCCCGGCCGTACCCTCAACCCTCCCCGGTGCGGCGGGACTGGCCCCCGTGCCCGGCCGCAATGGGCGCTTGGGAGCGCCGGGACCTGCTGGGAAGCGGCGCGGGAGACGGACCGAGCAATGGGGATGGGGGAGCGAACTCCGTCAAGGGTCTTAAATGGTGGCTGCTCCAGGGCAGAGGCTGCAGTACTTTATGTGGGGTGTTCAGGACTAGGGAATTGGGAAGAGGAAAGTCTGTCTGGAGTGGGACAGCGAGGGCTCACATGCAGAGGAGCTGTTCCTGCCTGTCCTGTTCCAGATTTAATTTCATTCCGAAACTGTCTTTGTCCCTGAACTACTGAACTCCATCCATGTAGACCCGCTCCCTCTCCCTCCATAGGAAAACAACGGAATAGAGATCGGCTTTGAAGTGTAAAAAGGACAGAAAGACATGAATATTATCATGTATATTAATGCAGCGCCTATCATCTCTGTCAGAAACCCCGTACCCTGTTTCATTCATAGCTGCATGAGCAGAGAACAAAACGGACAGTACTTGCCCCAAAGAGTTCTCGGTCTGAAGCAGGCTGAGAGCACGGCTCAGTCTAACCTGTGGCCATTTTTCTCCCATTGTGTGGCTGATGTCCTCTGCCGTATCTCTGTTCTACTGTTCTGGTTAGAGCTATGTCAGGACAGGTGTCAAATTATAGGTGATGTATTTCCTCCTCATTACTTCTTGCTGCTGAATCGAAGGGTGTCTGTGTTGAGAAAGCATCATTAGCATTTAGAATTTATCACTCCTTGCCAGTCAAGAAATGATCAGAGGCAGCCCCTCCTTACAGGCTGGGGTGAACAGAGTGATACATTTATGATTAGAATTTTGGTTTAGTAGCTAATGAACTATATGAAATACAGTGGCATTTTTCTGAGAATGCAGCAGGTGTAATGATAGATACATAATAACTGATAGCAGTAAAATAGCATATGTCTCAGCTTTTGCTGATGTAGAATCCTAATTAGCCATTTATTCCTGTGCCCAAAGAGTCCCTGCAAGGAGAGTTCCAAAGGAAGCTTTACAAGGAGCTGCTGAAAAATTACAACCCTCTGGAGCGACCGGTCGCAAATGATTCCCAGCCACTCACTGTTTATTTCACCCTCAGCCTCATGCAGATCATGGATGTGGTAAGTGTGTAAACTTCTAGAAATATTTCTTTCAAAGAGTGGATTTTTCCTTCCTAGAGCAGAGATTTGTCATAGTGAAGGAAGATTACAAAATATTGGAAAGCAAAAATAATTCAATTTAAGTTTACTTCTTAGATCTCTTGTCTGAAGTTCCCAACCTTTTGAACAGTGCAAAGCTCAAGATGCATATTTTGAATCTTTAACTGTTCTTAGAACCAACAGGCAGTGTAGTCTGGGAGGGATATGCAAACCCAAAGCTCTTGATTTCTGGTGGTCACTTAAGAGCTTCTTATTTTTGGAAATGGAGGGGAGAGGAAATCCTGGCCAAAATCCAAGTTATGCTGTTTTTTATGGTATTGAGACAAGATTCTATGTTCTTTATGCTTAAATAGCTGATCTATTTGCAACCATGGTTGCTTGGTACATCAGTAGATGTTCCTATGCTGTGCTTGTAAAATGCACTGTGGGATCTTTTGGATTCAAATATGAGTAATTCAAGCTTCACTCTGTTACAGCAGCACAGAGATGAAGCTCAACATTTAAACGGGTTTATAGTATTTGTTTTTATTGACTTCAACTATGTATGACAACTAATACAGAAGTTAAATACTTAAAATTGTTGTTAACATCAAAATGCCATTATCTTCCCATCAGATACTTAAGGTTCAAGGCACAAGAAAATTATAATGAAAAAAAAAAAGATAGGAGTATTCATGACAAGTGGCTTGCTGTCTGTTTGCTTACATGCTACCAACTGCCAAAATCCAGATCTGAATTTAGTATCTGGAAGTCAGCAGAGACAGAGAACTCTGCCACTTTAAGTACTCAAAGTTTTTATCCAGATTTCTGAAAGTCATAGATTTATTAGACCTAAGGTAAAAACTAGTATATGTATTTCCAGTGTGATATTTACTACTTGCCAAAGTGAGAGTAGGCAGTCATAGTGAGCCATTTCTGTGTAGGTGCCACTGAAGCCAACAGGCAAACTGTGTCAGCTCCATCCTTGTCTACGGCAGCTGAGTTCTAATATACGTGATCCCAGCGAGCAGAGCAGGAGCTGTGTGGAGTCATATATTTGCTGAACGATGGAATGGTGGTGGGTGAAGAATATGTGTTACTCAGAGTGCAACAATTTCAGAAAGTGCTGGCAGATTGAACTCGAAGCAGGCTGTGGCTGTACTGCACAGACATCTGAGAGCCAGGAGAGGACAGCCATGTATTAGACCCAAACTTTGATGTGAGATAAAAGCCAGGACCAGTGGGCTGATACAACAGACAACATCAACAGCCAGCTAACAGTATGTGGGCTTGCTTTTGCTGAATAATGCTGTTTGTTATGGATGGGCTTAGAGACTTGGGGAAAAAGGGGATCTCCTTATACTGAATGCTCTGCAGACACAAGTAGTAGGTTACTCCTGGCACGATCAGCCCAAATAGACAAGTAAGGAAGAATGCCTTTGGACAATCAGTGACAACAAAGAAAGTGTAAAAGTGAGGAACAATATGAATGAATGATATGGTGTTAATAAAGGACGTATTAATTTCATGAACCATCTTCTGATTGGATTCCTTTAGAATATGTCAAGATAACACAAAGAAAGCCATTTCAAGGGCAGTGGGAGTTGTGAGGACAGGGAAGGTCAGGGGGAACTGAGAGTAGGGAAGTGTGGGACAGAGTGCTTCAAAGGTCTAGATGCCCCAAGGTCCCCATCTATGTTACTGATGCATCTTCTCAGTGGCTCCAGCCTTCCTAGGTCTCTTGCCATGTTACAGCAGAGAATATGGAGGTCAGAAATAACTACTTGCTTCTCTTAGCCCCTCATCTGTGTGAGCTTTGGTCTTTCCAGTGCATCAGGCCTCCTAGTGGCTTCTGCAGCAGCTCCTACTGGCTAGAGGTTTCAGTTGTATAGCTCTGGATTTAGTCAGTTGAGTTTAGTACTAACTGGCAAATGTATTCAGGAAGGCTTAGCCAGTCTGTTCAAGGCCTGTTCAAACTAAGCATCTGAACAAAACTCCCCAAACTTGGCAGAGTACATGGTACTTCAACTGAATCTTAAACTAGGCCTCAAAATCCCCTTCCCAACTATGGTCTTTGTTTACAGGACCTTCTTCTGTAGCTCCCTGTAGGGAAATTACCTCCTGCTGCAGTATGTGCCTTCTCAAAGCTACTGGAGGAACTTTCGATTTGGTACAGGACAGTACAGTCACTTTCACGAGATATGTGTAGTACTGACATTTTTTCCCTGGGTTTCAGAAGTTGCACTTCTGGTTTGTTGTATGGCCAAACCTCCCTAGTGATGACACAGTTTACAGAAGCCTTCTTTAGGTCATCAGAAATGTTTCCTGAACAGGGTAAGCTGAATGCCCTCAAGATGTTAATTTGCATCTATACTATAAAGGTTTCATTTGCATTTCTGTGAGGTAATAGTGGGTCTCTCCCACATACTCCTAGTGTGGTTATAACCATGTCCTTGACTAGTAGACAAAAATGGCTAAAGGCCAGCAGGCAGTCAGCTTTGCAGAGTTATTTTTTTCTGGAGTTGTCACATTTAAATAAAAACCATACAGAATAAAGGGAAAATATCCACAGATCACTGGTCACTCTGGGTGTGGTCAATGATTGACAGTCTTGGCTAGTATGATTCAAAATGGAGTTTTTGATCCCCTGTGCCTTTCAAAAAACCCACTTCATAATTAATAAGAAACCATAGTTTTTGTACTGGCCCTTTAGTTACAGCTTATTCTGCTTGCCATAAAACTCACTGCATTTCTTTCTCAGAGCTCTGGGATTGACAGGCAAAGAAAGAAACCAACCATGAAGTCAATTAAGCTTCACACTATAAAACAAATGAGTTTTCTTCATTGTCAACAAGAAGCAAATGCTGGTGGGAATGACAGCTACTTGCAATAACAATTACTGGTTTAACAAGCTAGAAACAAAACATGTCACCATCACACTTTTCTGTAGTTTATATATTCACTCTGATGGCTTCTGAGCTGATAGCAGATGAGTCTAATTGTGAATTAGACTATCCAGAGCTGATCCATCAAATCCCTGCCAGAACAGATTGAGCCAGGCTGGATCCTGGCTCCTGCTATTCCTTACTTGAAGTATCTTCCATTCCACTCTTAACTTTGACAGGAAAGGACAGACAGTAGATGAAAACTTTTCTAAATACAGTGGATCTTTCCTACCTTAGATTTTTAGCTTAACCCTTCCTTTTAAAACTAGAAATTATTTCTACCCTATGCTTGCAGATATGTTGTAATTAGTATTGCACATTAATGTACATGCTGGTGTTAGGACTACAGAATGACGGATCTGTAGGTGCTGATTGTCTGACCTAGTGTAGTCCACTAGAAAATAGAGTTAATTTAATTATCTAATGAAAATGGAAGCTAGCATAGTAAATTATACAAAATGTTTCTAAATGGGGAGGAAAAACAGTAGCAGCATGAGAAAAATGCAATTTGGGGATGAATGAAGAGAGCAGAGTTAGGAAACTAAGGGAGTGCTTAGAAGAGGAGTGGGAATGCATGGTAGGCCTGAGATACAGCAACAGAAATTTGGAAGAAAGGTGGAAGAAGACAGGAGACAAAATGGAAAGAAAAATTTGAAAGAGTGGACTTAAAAAAACCTTCTGCATTAACAAGAACTTTCGAGAGAGTTCCTAGGTCACTTTCAGTTTGCTTTTTTCCTGTGGTCCTGTCCTGGTCTCAGCTGGGATAGATTTAATTTTCTTAGTAGCTGGTACAGTGCTGTATTTTGGATTTAGGATGAGAATTATGTTGATAGCACACTGATATTTTGGCTGATGCTGAGAAGTGCTTATAACAAGACTTTTCAACTTCTCACATCATCCCACTGTGAGGAGGCTGAGGGGCACAAGAAGCTGGGAGAGGACATAGCTGGGACAGGTGATCCCAATTGACCCAAAGGATATTCCAGACCTTATGGCATCATGTTGAGTGTATAACGGGGGAAAGCTGGCCAGGAAACTCCCACTTGAGAACTGGCTGGGCATTGGATGAGAGGTGATGAGCAATTGCATTGTGCATCACTTGTTTTGTGTATTCTAATTCTTTTATCATTATTCCTTTTCTATCCGGTTAAACTGTCTTTATCTCAACCCATGAATTCTACAGCAATCAGCTGTGTGGTGTTTAGATACCTGCCAGGTTAAACCACAACAATTCCTTAACGGAAAAATCAGGTGCTCTTAGGCCTTTGCAAACAATCTTGCAACTAAATCCTCCTGAAGTGAAAACATAGGGGAGATAGGCAACTGGCCAGAAGTGCTCCTTAAGGACAGTTGAGTTCTTATAGTATCAGAGGATGGATCAAGAGGTTTCTTTTGCTTTTTATAGCTTTTTGTTTCAACTTTCATGAAATGATAAATGCCAAGCAATTTGATGAAATAAGTGAAAAATAATCCACTTCCTCTCTGAGTTGCTGAAATGTTGTTTCAAGACTCCTTGTAGGAATGAAATGTGTATTGAACTAATAATCTGATAATAAACATCTCTCAGGATCTGAATTAGAAAATGTTTGGAAATATCTCACTTAAGAAAACTAAAGAAAAATTGAGGAATACGCACAAAAGGAAAATCTTAAGAGAGAAGTACTAAGGCTTATCTTAGTGGAAGGAGAGGAAGAGGGGTTAGTGGATGGTCAGAGGTGCTCAGGGTCACAGCTTCAGTACAGTTTCAATAAAAATAAGGAGCAGGATGTAGAGAAGTTATTTACTTTTCTCTGCATCTCACCTCAAGGAAACCTCTCAACCTCCACAAAAAGCTGGTCTTTGGCCTCTGTCTCTCTGGTATTTCAGTGCTGATGTGGAGTATCTACCTAACTTATGTATATGCTGGAAGTTTTTCCTAAGCGTTTTTGAGGAAGAGATTCTTGAAGTACACTGATATCATATAATTTCCACACTGGAAAAAATTACAGCCACCACATTTTTAAACACTCATGGATGCAAATACCTTCTAACACTTTTCTTTGCTCTTGTAGCATCCATCCTAATAATAGCATCAGAGGAGAATGTTCAGTCACTGCCTGTTGGTTTAGGGATAGACACAGCAGCAGTGCTGTTCCTACTCTGCTACAGCTCATACAGAATAGCAAGTGGCATAGAAAAACAAATACAGAGATGATGAGGATATTAATTTTGTGCCTAGCCTGACATTTTTACAAAAGACATATCTGCACCTATTGTAAGTCAATACAGTTAAGAGAAACATTTCTGAGGGTATTCCGTCCTCAAAATTCAGAAGATGAAAGCTTAGAAATTAAAGTAAAATTATCACACATTTACAGTGCAACTGATGCTTAGAGATATAAACATGAAGAAGTGTGAACCCATTATGGTCACGAAATCACAGAATATGCGGAGTTGGAAGGGACCCACAAGGCTCATCCAGTCCAGCTCCTGGCCCTGCACAGGCCCATCCCCGAATCACACCCACCATGTGCCCAGAGTGTCATCCAAACACCTCTTGAGCTCTGTCAGCCTTGGTGCTGTGCCCGCTGCCCTGGGGAGCCTGTTCAGTGCCCAGCTGCTCTCTGAGTGAAGAACCTCTTTCTAATATCCAGCCTGACCCTGCCCTGACACAACTCCAGGCCGTTCCTTCGGGTCCTGTCCCTGGTCCCCACAGAGCAGAGGTCAGGGCCTGCTCTAATTGTGATACACAGCAATAGTTCAAAGTCAATTTTTACTGCTCTCTAAATGAGTAGAAAAATCCTACAATCTTCAGTTTGGAAAGGGCCTCCAGAGGAAATTTAGTCCACCCCACTACTCCAAATATGTCTTAAACAGGTTGTGTTAATGTGTCCAGTCAAGCACTGACCACTTCTACAACCTTCCTGGGCAATCTGTTTCAGTATTCACTGTCATCATGGGAGATTTGCTTTCCTAAATTCTAAGCATAACTGCCCATCTTCCAACTTGGGAACAGCACTAAAAGATGCTTCTAGAAAATGAGACACCTTTCCTTCAATAAAATTTGGTGCACAACAAAAAGGTACTTTTGATAAAGTATTCCAGATTTCTTGACCTTTTGCAGCAAGGTATGTATTTTGACTTCAAAAAAGATTTTGTGAATAACATTCTTAGCCGAAAACTAGAGATTCAGGTGTTGGTAAATCCACATGGCAGAACTTGTTCTTAGAAATGCTACCAATGGTTCATTCTCAAATTGTAAGATTTAGTTACGTGGTGAGATTCCCCAGGAAACTATACTGAGCCACTGTTTTCCTTTCATCTGGAAGACAGACTAGCTAATATTTTTATTAAATTTGCAGATGACATCAGTTTGGGAGGCTTTCAGAGAATACAAAGGGCAAAACTAGAATTTAATACTAGAATTTTTTACTGTCTTGTAAAAGTAGAGTGAAAGGACTGGTTTGACCCAATTTTTGCATGATTTTTTTCAAAGCCTAAACTATTGAAATTTAGAGTATTATAGTTTAAGAAATATTTGGATGCACTGGGAATAATCCGTCCACTGGAGGCTTTGGTTTTATTGAAGGATTTTAATTTGATGCCTAAGTGCTTTCTTAACTGGAACCACAGGCAGGACAGCACTGCCTTTGTATGAGGAGAGATATTTGTATTATTTTTATAATTCTGTCAACTGTAATTATAGGCATAGTCCAGACTGTCTCTGTACTAGATGATATGTAAACACAGCTGAAAAGATCTTCTTTGTTCCAAAACATTATTAAACTCACTATATTTTGGTAAACTAGATTTTTTTAAAATCAGAGTTGTTCTGTTTACACTTACAAAGCAGTTTAAATAAAACTTTAGCATAAAGTTTAGCTCAAGACTAGAAGGATTATTAGGCTCAGACTGATGGCTTTTGATATTAATTTTCATTAATATATCTCTTAGAGTTTTTTAAGGAATTTTATCAACTTTACTCTGCATCTGTTTGAAATGTTACTGTTTTCTAAGGCTTTCTGTTTTGAATCTAGAATTTTTACCAGCTGTCTGTGTGAAACTTGGGGCATCATTTTGGGAGTGCCCCAAGCTGATCTCAGCACTCTGCTACTGAAGCTCATTCAGATCATCTCACTGACTTCTGGGCTTATGCTCCTACTGCTCTGGCTTGTGCCATTTTGTTTTTCACATATTTAGCAAAAACCTGAGTGAGTTCTATCTCTGAGTAAAGTTACAAAATTTGGGAGAATGCTGAGTCAATATGATCTTACCCTGTGACTTCTTCAGCAAGATTTATGGTGACAAACATTTTGGTGGGTGTGAGTGTGACTGTTTTGGTCTACTCTGATCATAAATTAGTTAATTTTTTTACTAGCTGATGATTCAACTTCTAATAATTTATTTAAGAAAGTTGAATTTAGCTACTTATCAAGATGAATATTCAAGTTCTTACATTGCATAACACCATCTAGTCAGGAACCTTTCATGGTTCCTCTAGACATTTGCTAGCTAATTAAATCATTTACTACACAACAGTTTTCACTTATTTTCCAGTTTCTCTTGTTTCTTTTTTTTTTTTTTAGATTTCTAGTTAAAGAAAATTGCTGAATAGTTGTTTGTATGTAGTGAGCAGCAGCAGAATCTCAAGAGAAATCCTGTTCCTTTAGGCTCTTCAATTCACTTGTGCAGACCAAAGGAAAAATGAAAGCATGCAAACTTTCTTAGTTTATCTGAATTTAGTCAAAGTTTGCTTATCCTGCATTGCCCTTGGTTACTTGTATGACTTATTTTTATATATTCAAGGGCTTTTGTCCTTGTTTCATTTTAAACAGAGAAGTGATACAGTGGCTTCACTGACTTACATACAATGCTTAGCAAAGCCTCTGCAACTCAGTGTTTGCAACCCAATACCCCAGACCCACTGGGCAAGATAGTACTGTGAAATATCTTGAGATTTTGAAAAGAAAATCATGTCATCATTCAAAGAAGCAGTACAACTTCTGCAAAGAAAAAGACTATAAAACAACATCTCCCCCGCCAAGAAATGAATAAATAAAAAATTAAATCTGGAAAAACTAATAAAACAACCAAATCAAGAGGCTCATTGAGAAATGGTGCTAAAGAAGTTCCTAAGCCGTTTATCAAACCTCAGCAGCCTCTTTGCAAACAATGGCTGTGGAAGAAGCTCATCAAATCTGCATTATTCTTTTAACTTTAGCATTCATTTGTGCACATTAGAAAATGTCTCTCCAAGCTTTATCTTCTTTTCAGTTTGTTGCTTGATTTTTATTCCCACCGTGCTAAAGGGAGAAACTGCACTTTCATCTTGCAGCCATTTCCATTCTACCATAATTTACTCTTGAGCGTTTAGAAAACTGGAAAGGTGCTGGGATATGCTTTCTGATATTTTTAGTTACCTTGATACCATGAAAATTACTGGATTGTAACAGAAAACAGAGTATCCTACCTGTCCATTAAATATGAAGAACAGATCTTTTCAAACAACAGTCTAAAATATTCTGATACTTGATCTACTTAAAAAAGAAGACAACACCACTCCCTACCCTACTGTAGTGAGATATTGAAATACTAAGAGAAACTGCAACCTTATTTCTGTGATATTTATCCATTTTTCTCATACTTCTAAATATTGTCTGTCTTTTTATGGCTATTTTTTCAGCATCTTTCTTTTATCTAATCTGCTCAAACAGTGTTAGGTTTGGAAAGAGGTTTTAAACAAGGAGGATGTGTAGGATGGAATGGGAAGCAATGAATGTACACTAATTAAAGGCAGTTTGCAGGAAAAGGACTACAGCCTAAAAAACCCCGTCCTGATAACAGTCAGCTGGAGGACATTAGAGGTGTTCATTGAATGTGTAAATCCGAACTTTTGTTCTGCTTTCTGATTCCACATGAAAGGTCTTGGGAACTTTTTGGTAATACAAATCAGCTGAGGTTTCTCTGCTTGGTTGGGGGTTTGTCACACACTGTTCTCATTCTTTGTTATATAAATAATCAGAATGAATCATAAAAGCTCTGTACCCCAGTTCTTTGTTTTCTAACTACATTGGTATGGATGCCTCATTAACTTAAAAAGTGAGTAGACTTCTACAGGTATGTCACTTGCAACCTCACTGGTTTTTGAAGTGCAGTGAATTATCTGGGGAAAAACAACCCACGGGTCACCATCACAGCCTCTGCCCCTCTCCTGCCCTGTGATCTGGGGTGTCTGTGAGCTGGCAGGAGTTGTGCTGCAGCAGTTCCAGGGATGATGGCAAGGAAGGCAGGAAGAGCTGCTAAATGAAGGTGGTGTTTCTGCTCTCTGTTCCTGTTCAGGGCTCTATTCTCGAGCTGTGTGGATACAGTGTCTGCTTTTCTCTCAGCAAAGCACACGCTATCAGAAGTTTTCAGTAATCAACAAAAATTTACAAAAAAATTTACCAAAAAAAAAAATTACCAAAGCGCTGACAGCATTTGAACAAAGCATTGTCAATGGATTGGAAGCAAACAATTTTCTATCTGTGAACAGCATATTAACATAGAAACATTCAAATGTTAATTACTTCAGATTTAGATGATACAGATGTAAATTTTTCAGTATCTCCTGAACTCTTCACCATATTTGCCTGAATAGACTACTAAACAATCCTACTGTTCCCAATCTAAATATATCTCCAAGTTACAAAACAAGAAAAGAGGAAAAAAAAAAGATCTCACAATGGTTTGGCAGCAGGGAGCCCATTTGTACAAGTGCTTGTATAGAAAGATAAATTTTAAAATTCACTTAAAATTTTAATTACTGAAATAATTTAATTTTCAATTTATTCAAAATGAAAAGAATTATTTTTCAAGAATAACCAGAAGCATCCCTGAAGTAAATGTCTGTTCAGATTTAACCTTCAGTTATACTTGCATTTTCATGCCCATTATCTGAAGACAGAAGATGATTTGTAAAAAGGGAAGGCTGGTAACCCTGGCTTCAACAACAGTAACCGTGCAGTGCTAGAAGCATGGCATGGAGCCACGCTGCTGCTCATTGGCAGCAAGATAAGAATATGATATTCATCCAATTCATCTCTCCACTATCATCTGGAAGTGATGTGAAGCCACATTTGCATGGTTTATAATCCTGTCTCCACATTATTATGTGGTGTATAATGGAGTAGCCTGAAGGGAAGATGGTCAATAACCATGTGCAGGGCTGGTGGACCCATGCACATGTTTCGTTATCCAGCACACTACTCCTTTGAACTTTTATTGCTTGTTTCCTGTGCTCAGTCCTGAGTGTTAGCATATTTCTGTGCTTGGCATCCCCTTAATTACTCTCAGTTACTACACAGTTGTGTCAGTTTGGTGTTTGACAGTTAAGGCAGGAGGCCTTTAGCCAACATCACCAAAGCTATTAAGTTCAAGAATGAACGTAAAAAAGTAATGAACATGGATATGTCTGAGTGAGCTCAAGAAATTCAAATGAACATTTTTATGGGTTTTGGACTGCTCACTCTATCTCTGTCCCCACCATACAGAAATGTTCTTTTCAGAGAGGAGAGTTTGCTCTTTTGTGTTGCAGCAAACAGCAGCCTGAAGGACTGTGTAGGTGTTATGACATTTGTGAGGAAACAGATGCACAGTTGATTTTCATCAGTGTATTCCTCTCAGCTAAGCTCAAATTTGTCAGTACTTTTGGAATTGATCCTTTACAAGCATTAAAGAAAAGAGGGGACTGTGTGGATTTTTAGGCAAAGTTGAAAATTAAGACCCTGTAAAAGAGGCCTAATTTCTGTAGTGCCCATCTGTGTCAGAGTGGCAATGGTAATCAGCAGCTAGAGCCAGCATTTAACACTAATTCAGGGCTCAGTCCTCTCAACAGGGATCTGCCATAGAACACAATGGAACCAAGAATTATTTGTAAATTAAGCAACGAAACCACAGTTATTACTTTTGCATGCTTACGATAAATGTAACTGCACTTTAAGCTCTATGCTATGTTTAACAATTCAACTGAGGGAAGCCTACAGTCAATCATGTGAATTCATAAGGAAACTTGAAAAATGCAACTTCCCCATCTTGCTTTTCAAAAAATATTTTTTCCACACAAGATGTGCTGAAGTATGTTGTTAGTTCTGCTCTACTCTGCTCATTTCACACACCTCATCCTTGCTCATCTTTGCAAAGATGAATGTGTTCATATCTAAATACAAGCTCTTGTTAACAATGATGTACTGGGGAAAAAAAAAAGAAAAACCCCTACTGTTACAATTATGTCCCCATGGTAACAAGGATGGTACACCATGAGAGTCATACACATATTTATAATCTCAGCTTCTCTTCTGTGAAACTTGGTGAAAATACATCTCAAGCCCCTGCCAGGACAGTGACCAGCACAACTGTCAGGCCTGTCAGAGTGTATCAGGAACACAAAGACTGTCCCACATTCTGAAGAGGCTCCTCACACAGCTCAGAGTTAAGCTGGCTCTTTCTGCAGCAGCTTTTCTGCTGCATAAGGTCTGTGTCCATCTGGGAAGGCCTGGGTACGTTTTGAGCAAACTGCCTTTCTTTTAAAGCAAAATAAAGTAACTGGGGGGAAATCAAATGTTTCTTGCAAAAGCGTGCATGGTTAGTTGGTGTGGAGAAGCCAATGGCCTTTTCCAGACTTGCAAAATAGAACACACAAAAGTAAAAAAAAAAAACCAAACCCAAAATCCAAACCACCTCTCTCAGAATTTCACCTGAATTAAGCGAAACAATCAGATTCCTCATGTTTTACTCCAAAATTGACCTCAACCCAGGTAAAATTCAAATTATATTTTTCTAATTTTTATTTTAAGAAAAACACATGATACTCAAAAGGCCAAAAATGAGCAATCTCAGCAGCACAGAATGCTCTAGTAATATTTGAGATTCTAAACTGTAGAAACCTTTCAGCTTTCACACAACTTCAGCTACAAGCAGAAGCCGTTCCTGTTGCATTCAGGTTTACTTCCTCACGCTTTCGTTTCACTCCTCATGCACCTGAGCAGTGAATGGGGCAGAGGGACTCAAGGCTTCAATACCCACAGACCTGAACATCCCCAGTGACATATGTGCAAGCCTAAAATCAATAAGTCTGAATTGTAACAAACTGTCAGGACAAAAAAATGCTCCACAAACACTATTTATTATATGCCATAGAGTAATTAAAAAATGGCATTACATGTGTATATATAGGCCAGCCTGGATGTGTGCATTTCAAAAGAAAAGTAGATGTTCCTTTGAAATAAAGCCTCCGTATCTTGAACTTTAAACATTACAGGCTAATTAAGGAAACATTTATGAAGACAGGTTGTATTTGAAGGTGAGAAGCTGCATAGAATTGAAGTCACACCAACAGAGCTTTCTGCTAAGGAGAGGTAACTTGAGCTGGAATGTTTGGTTTATCCAACATTATTTCTATTAAATGTGGCTCACTCCTTAATTTCTACAAGAAATAGCTGTAGTAAATATGGCCAGGCAGAGGAATGCTGAATGTAGGACATGACTCTAACACAAACCAATAAATAAATAGAATGGGAGTGCAGAGTCAGACCTTATCATGCCCATCTTCACTGTAATAACTCACTATATTAATTCACTGTATTAACTTCACTAGATTAACAGTGGCCCTCTCCTACAAAGATTTAAATTTGTCTATAGCATTGAGCCAACACATACAACAGCCTAACACTTTGCATTCAGCTGTTTCACAGATACTCTTTAGATCCGTTCTCTTTTTTCAGCTGTACATGTGTGAGTTCTTGTTCAGCTCTGCTCCCTCATTCACAGGATTTAAATAGGAAACATCTGGGATTGGTGCTGCCACTCTGACCTTCAAGATTATGGAAAGTGCTTAGGACAGCAGGTGGAGTTGGGAATATGCCTGTCATGGTTTAACCCCAGCCAGCAACTTCAGTACCACACAGCCACTCACTCCCCACCTCTGGTGGGGAGGAGAATTGCAAAGAGAAGGTAAAACTTTTGGGCTGAAATATGAACAATTGAATAGGTAAAAGCAGCCCAAACAAGGGAAATGCTAAAGATTTAGGGGACTTCCATAAACTTTACTCACTGTATCACAAATTAAAACAGGGGCTGGGGGGAGTGAGGAGAAAGTGTCCCTACAGGGAAACTGTTTCCCTTATATAACTCTAAATATCTGTTAGTCCCAGAATAGCCATTTATTACCTTGCCCCTCATTGAATTTTCAGTCCTAAGTCAGCTTTCTTAAAAAATCAAAATGGATAATGGCAGCAGTCTGTGCCAGTCTGTGTTATCTCTATCAACAAAACTCCACTTTCCCCATTCTACTGAGCAGCTCTCTATTTCAAAGACCTTCAGCATATTCATTCATATGCCATCCATCACAAGTCTAATAAACATAAGAGCTCAACAGAAAAGAAGTTTTCTTTTCAAATTTCACTTTAATTAACTACTCACATTTTGGTTGCCCTTTAGAGTTTGATTCTTTGATTAAAAAAAAAGTAGAAGAAATTAAAGATTAAGAAGCACACAAAATAAGGAAGACATTTCAGGCCGGGTTTTAGAGATTTAACTGCAAAACTCACCTTAATACTACAGGAGATATTTAGCTAAATCCTGAGCACAGCTGCAATACCTGATCCCTTAAGGTCTGAAGGGGAGACTGAGTCAGCAGGTGAGAAGAGTGAGACAAGTGTTATCCAAGCTGTGAAGGTCCCTAGGGGCTGAATTTGGCTTTGAAGTGGAGTGTGGAAAAGAAGGTGATGTCCTAAACTCCTTCAGCTTTCACTGACATCACTAGTTAGTGGTTGATTATAAAATAATGAAGACCAACTTTCAGGAGATTCTCAGCACCAACAGAATCAGAGCAAATTGGCAGCTGGTGTGAGTTGGCCTAAGTCAAGCCCAAGCCAGGCATTATTGGCACACTGTACTGATTAGGCTGGGAAGTGAGACACATCATCTTAAACTCAGTTGCTGTAACTTTGAAGAAGTGTTGCTTCCCAGTAGTAGTCTGTACCACTACAAGATTAAGTCGTAGATGCCAGAGCTCACCTTTAACACAAAAATGTCACTGATATGGCAAAATTCGGAACATCAAATACAAATGTGTGTTCAAGTTTGAAGTGGTCTCAAAAAATGCAGTGAAACAGTGAAAATTTGTATTTTCCACTTCTGACATTTTACTGAGTCATTTTCTGTTTTCTACACCTATTTTCAAGAAATCAGAAACATGCCATGGTCTGTTCCAGGTGTTGAATCTCCCATGGTGGATCATGGAATATTATTATTATTATTTATGCACTGTAATACCTGTTTATACAGCATTTTCTGCATAATTGGAAATGTGTGATGCAAGCTGAGTCAAAACCATTTTCCTATTATAAAAAGATCAATTGCTGACTACTGGAGAAGTGAAGGGAAACTGCAGTATCTATTCCTTTAATGGCAAAAGTGAAGTCAGGTGGGGAAGAGCCATCAGGAGTTCAAATCTCATTTCACAAATCTGTACACTACCTGTTTAACACTGGCAACTCTTTGTGTAGCTCTTTATTGCTATGCAAGAGCCCCTCCAAATTCTTAATTCCACTCGAATTTGCATTTTAATTTATCTTGCCTTTTAGCAGGGTAGATGGTGCCTTAGGTTTTTTGAGTAATGAATGTGCACTCACTTCAGGGCAGCCTGACTCTGTATCCTCTACTTCATTCTTCAAGATCCAAACTTGCTGATGCTACAGCCCCCACCTATGGATGACCAGAAGTAGTCCTTGGCAAGCAGCTGCAGTCTTCATTCTGTGTTCTTGCAGAAGCACCAGCCTGGCTTTTTTAAGGAACTGATTTTTATTCTCACCTCCAAGACAGCAAAACTCAATTTTGCCTGGATCACTAAGAAGTCTTGAGCCACCCTTAACAGAAAAGTTTAGCACTGACCTGACATGGCAAAAGGAAAATTGCACAAGATCCCAATTGCAGAACATCCCCAAGGTATTATCGAGGTGATAACACCTTGATAAGGTGATAGCAAGATGATGCAGAAGCCCAACCCTTTCCCTGTTTTCCATAAGTTTGGAGGATCTCATTCATCTGGTCATTATGGCTTCCTGAAGTATGGAGATAGCATCAGTCTTCTGTCACCTGTCATTTTATGATTGCTTAACTGACCCTCCAGCCCATCCTGTCAGTATTAATCCTGTAAGAATTCAGGCTTTTTCACTTGATACAGTTTAGTGAGCTCAGAAAATGACCCTAAAAAGGAACAGGAAGAAAATCCCAAGCTGTGTGAAGCAAAAATGAAACATAACAGGGTTTTAAATGATTGCGAGAAAAATGTCATTAGGCACAGGTAATTTGGCATTGTGGGTCAGAAAATATTGAGAATGTTTAATGAGTAATTGCTGAGACAATAAGAGCTAATGAACTGACTAACCTGCTGGTTTCAGTAGGATGATATTCATACAAACTAAAGTGAAAATCTGTAATGGGAGTGTTTCACATGTCTTTTACTGGCTGCCAGGCTATTTTTAACTTCAGACTACAATTATTAGCTTCAGTCTTGCTAGAGGGTACCAATCAGGAACTCAGCATTATGCTATAACAAGTGATGTCTTAAAATATTTTTACAAAGTCTTTTATTAAGGTTCAAAGTAATTGAAACCCAGTTCAAAAAGCCATTACTTTTCCTGTAATTTAGGTGAGATCAAATCATGTAAAAATCAAGAATCTGGATTTGATGTGTAAGAATTACAGCTAACAGATTTTAGTCAGGACATCACTTTATGCAAGTTCTAGGAAGTATGTGTTTCTTGCCAGGTGCTACACATCACTGCATAGTCTATAGGCATCAAGGCTTATTTTATTTGTTTCTCCTCTTGCTTTTTTGCTGCATAACTTTTCTAGTGCTGACGTCTTTCTGAAAGTCAACAGATAAATGCTCCTTAAAAAGTTTGTAATGTCCAGGCTAATACCGTTCACAAAGCGTTGTCAAATTTCCTTCTCTACTTGTATACATTCTGTTGAACATGGGGTAAGAGATGGATACTTTGAGACTCTGGTAACTGTATTTTCAAAGATGATTAGTCCAATGGACTGATTGAAAAGAACTAGGGAACTAGAATGATGGAGACAGGGCAATTCCCTTCAAAAAATTCCAGAAATTATTACCTCTGCCTTCAGACCATTCAAGTCTTCCCAATGTCAGCTACTTTCCCTTTGCCATCTGCCCTTACAGATGATTATTACAGTTATAAATCAAGGAGACCAAAGCAGCCTCTCACCCACCTCCCACTGTCCCAAGGAAACCATTAGCTGTGCTCTTTGGCCACTACTCTTGGAACAAGTAACCTAAAGCAGTTGGTATGGGGGGAAGCCCACACCAATCTAAACTACAGGTCAGAATTTCTGGTCTCATTCTCTAACTGATTTCCCCAACATCTCAGATTATGTTGTGAAGTCCTTTTTCTTTTCTCTTTTATAGCAGAAGGGGTTTGTAATAGGAGCTGCCTTGCTTTTGTGTTCAAAAGACAAAATGTGTTCTGTAAGTGTTTACAAAATAAAGTGACAAAAACTCTTGAAGTTCTGTGAAGCATTTCAAGCACACTTACCATTTTATGGGAGGTACTGCACAACTATGATGAGAAAAGGGTTAATGTTTTTTGCTGTAAAGCTTTTAAAAGCTGTTAAAAACTCAGGACCCTGAGCAGGGAGAAACCCTGCAGGATCTCTCCTCCTCCACTTTTCACCAGCTTTTCTTGAGAACATAGAAAGGCACAAGCCCTCTATTATCAGAATCTTTCCTCCAGTGATGGGTGAGTCAATCCAACAATGACTAAAATGTTGGAAGCCATTTGCTCCAACAAACACTATTAGAAAAACCCATAACACTACTATAAACCAAGTTTCAGAACACAGTAAAGTTTTTATAGATAAGGAGCAATGGTGGGATTCAAACACTGATGGAACCTTAAATCTAGTGATCCAAGTGGGAGCTATTTTATATATGCTCTTTCAGGCTCTAGATGCTTAAAATAACAGAAAAAGCACCCTGAAAACTGTGTGGACCATCTTCACTTCAGGCTTGTCTTCACTATATGAGTTATGTTTGAGTCAGTGCTCTCAGGAGAACCTCCTTGAGGTAGGTTTGAGTGAAAGATCACACTTCAGAGCAACTCTCGGCTTTCACAACAAATCTGCAGAGGCTCCTGCAGGCAAACCTGTGATGGCTGTGCCCTGTGCCCAGCTGGCTGGCAGTGGCAGGCAGCTGAATCTTTCTGCCAACAGCACAGCTGGTTTAAAAGTCTGCTGTCCCCTTCAGCTGTGCTAGTTTGACTGCTCAGTGATGGCTCTGTAGTCTGGTTCTGTGATGTGCACTGGCTGATATTAGAGCTCTGTCCTCGTACTCCTGAAATAGTCCATCTGACTGTGCTGTGGGCTCAAGCCCTCACAATAGCTCCCCATGGCATATCACGGGCTTAAACATCAGCAACACTCCAGCTCCAGTACAATTTTTTCCTGCTACTGAAAAGGGACTTTTTGAAACACCACTAATTTAAGGCTGGGGCCATTCATGTGTAGAAAGATATCACACTGGGAATAAAATGTGAGTTTAATTCAGAATTTAACCATGCAGGAGGACATGCCATTCAGCTAATAGTCCTGAAACAAGCTTCCCACAACATAATGGATTCTGAATTGCTCTGCACCTTTGAGTAGCCAGTTATGCCTGTGCAAAACAGCACAACTGTGTCCTGCAGAGAAACCACATGGCGGTGGTGCTCTTAGCTTTGCTCAGGTGCAGTGCCTGGGACGTTGCATTATAGGAACTTGTCATGTTCATCTGGGACAGCACACAGAGCTTTGAGAAAATGCTGCCAAACTTTTGATGATAAGTTATCACTGGTGGTATTTACATCTGGCCTAAAATTGGCTGTGATGAGTAGAAACACATATGGGTTTCACATGTCCTTAGTGTGCTGCTCTTCCTAATAGGCTTTAGTTCATGATGATATGAATCATCTCTTAAGGATTTCTCCTTCATTCACAAATTAAAGATCCCATGCAAACTAGTTTTGTTGTGTTCCAATGCTATAAGCAGGTTGTTGAGAGAGGCTCCAAATTAATGTTTATATGGCTAGAGAATTACAGCTACCACTGCAAATTCTTTACTGCTTTGCCTGGCTGACTTCTTCAGCAATGCCTTCAGCATGCAAATTCCATGCAGCTTAATAATGGATTTCTAAAACCAAATGACCAGAGACCTGTTTCCCCAGGATGCCATTTAGAGGAGTTGTTCACTTGAGATAGTTTTGAAAAAAGTTCATGGAGATGATGAAGCAGAAAACAGAGAGGAAAGGTGCTGAATCACTATGGTTTGCACTTATTTATAGTTTTTCTTTTACTTTTCATTTTCAAGCAAGATAAGAGTGTGCGTTTGGGGGCAGACTTTATTCATGCACATCACTGATCTTTATTTAAAATCTTTCTATTTGTTTGTATGTTGTACATTTAGCAGTGATAATACACAACATTGCCACACATTTACTGATGCTGCTCCTCAAAAGGCTTCATTTGCTTTAAAAATGCCACTGTCTCTTGTAGGGTGTTTGATTTTACATGCTATGTAACTTTCTACTTATGTGCTGATCTAAATTGGCTTCAATTAAAGGCTTCTCAGGACTTCAGTTGTAAGTTCACACAAAGAACAGCAAAAGAGTAAAAAATATAAACTGTTAGTAAATTGCATTAGCAAAATAAAACTTTTTTAAGATATGAAATGCAATTAAATATTTTTTGACCACTTTTGGGCATTTGGGAACAACACAAGTTCAAAAGTGACAGATTTAAGTTCGAAGATCTCAACTTATGAGGTCTAAATGTAGGAACAACTCTGGCAGTTGCTGCTGACTGAACTTCCTATGACATTTCTTAACCTGTAAATGGAATTTTGACTGGTTTTACAGGGATTATGTGTTCAGATTGGAGGATGTGTAATGCTGACTGTATCTACAGTATATTCCATTAGCTTCACATGACACAGGTGGATACTGATAAGGTACCTCCACGGGAGAAGGTCACCAATATTTTCTTGTGTCTGAGAAGTGAAGAATTAAACTCTTTAATTAACTTCAGCATTAAGATGCCTATTGTGTCACCTGAGCTTACATAAAATAGTCACAGGAGGCAAGGGGAAACGCCTTCCAAGTGGAACTGTTCCAGGCAGAATAACAACATTCTGCCCTGACAACAGTTTTCTGGTAAAGCCAATGCAACATCTTTTGTATATATAGTTCCACTGATAGCAGTGGTGCCACTTGCCTGTGAAGAAGCTACTCCATATGGCCTCAACACACATCATCTGAGCTTAGTCACGCTTTCTTTGTTCATTATTTTTTCTCCTGTCTTCATATATCTGATTTATGAGGTGAATTAGTGAGAGGGCTGCTCCTAACAAAGGTGGAACAGGCAATCCCTACTGTGATATGCCTTGCCTTTGGAGATTCTTTATTAAAGAAGGAGCCCCAGAGAAGAGTCTGGCAGAAGGATACCCTCAGAAAGCAGTTTGACTGACTTTGGTAATATGAAATAACATTAAAAAGTACTTGTGGAAACTTCTGTTTCAATAAGTGAGAGAAAATATTCCCTTCGCTATGTACCTTAGCACAACTGGCTATTTTATAATAGTCAAATATATTTACTGGTATTGTTTTATCTGTATGGTACTAAGCTGTGGTTTGTTTTTCTCTCCTTCCTTTCCTTCTCCTTGCACCCAGGATGAAAAGAATCAAGTATTAACAACAAATATCTGGCTACAAATGGTAAGTTTTGAGACAAAGGATGGGATTTTTTCCTCCTTTGAGTTTAATCTGGTGAGAGGTTTGAATTTTAGAAAACTTTTAAGCTTTTTTCTGTATCTTGCTACTTAGTGGACAAAGCTAAAGTGAATGGAAAACTGTAAGGCTGAGCTTTAGGTCTTGATGCTTCAGATATTTCTGAAAACTTTAAAGAATTTGAGTCACAGTGTGGTCCTAATGTGTCCATGAAAGATTTCTGCTGTATGTTTGTGCTCTACAAGCATGAGGTGATATGAGGAGCTTTCTCCAGCTGTAGCAACGAGGATGAGAATTTGCCATCTCTATTCCCATTCCTATTACAGGAACTGAACTGTTTGGATTAAGTAAAGGTTTACAGAAGATTTTTGTTATTCCAGACAATCATGCTGCTTCTGCAGAAACTTAATTCCTTTCCGTTTCTTTACCCAGCTTATTCAGTTCAAATGTATTTTTTTTCTTTTATGGTAACATTTTAGATAGAGCATCTCTCTTGCAGCATGATAGGCCTTAGGAAACAAATGAAAGACTATTCTGACGACCTATAAAGGATAGCATGGCTTTTCCATCTATTCACAGAAAAAATCTGACATGGAAGAAGCATTCAACTTGTGTTTTTTTTGCAGGCCTGTTGTATAGTAAGATTAAAACTGTCAAATACAGTATGTTTTTGGCTTTGAGCTACAATGACTATAGCTGCTATGATTTCTTTGCAGGAAAACAGACAACAATTGATACTTTGAAAGCTATAATTTATTTTCCTTCTCTTTTATCCCACAGCACCCCCATCCTTTTTGAGATTGGTTTTTTTTCCCCCTAAGGAAATTCTTGATTATTTTATACATTCTGTATTTCTTTTGATTTATTCACCTTACCACATACTGGATATAGAGCATGTTAAGACTGCAATGATCAGATCACTTGGTTACTACAAAAATGTAGCCACTCTTCATGGCCTGTGTAAACATAAAAAAAGTGCTTGTACTGCTTGTTAATGGGGTACTAGACAGATTCATAGCATGCTTAACATGCAAACATTTGTCATTTTATTGATCTAAATGGTTTGAAACAAGTTTTTACCTGAATTTCCCTCTCGATTCCACTTCTTGATATATATATATATGTGCATAATCAGCAATGTATCCTAAATATATTTTATATAACCATCACCAAAATACTTAAATACAAAAAAATAAAGGGGAATATAAATCTAGTATTCATACATGGAGACTATTTGATCCTGACCGCTATCTCCATGGCAATACTCTTGAGCATCAAAATCTCAAACTTGATCTCAGTTCAAGGAGCAGCCTTGCCCAGACACACAGGTTAACACTGACCTAAGGACCCTGAGCTGTTTGCTGGCTTAATCCACCTTTGGTTAAAGGTGCTTCAGCTGCAGTAGCTCTAAAGTTAAAGCAAAAGGAGGGAGCTTGCATCCAGCTGGATTAGTAATCACTTTGTACACAGAGCAACCATACAATCTGCTAAACATTATTTCTAATACAGACTTGAACATTGAGTTTTCTGTCCTCTTTGGACTGTCTTTGTATCATTCAGCATCACCCTACACTACAGTGTATTAGCCATGGCAACTCATAACATAAACTGGATTATGATCTCATTGGGTATGTTGATATCCATTCTTGCAGTGTTCAGCTGGCAGTGAACAGACCTTGCCCACAGCCTGCCAGCCCCAGCCCTGCCAGCACACCCCAAGGGGCCTGTTCTGTCAGCTCCCAGAACCACCCCTGAAGCCAAGGAGACCCCCCTGGTTTAAACACCTCCGGCCCACACAGTGTTTTTGTTTACATTGCTGGACCTTGTGAAAAACAGATGTATCATGGGGTCTCAGTATTTCCAAGTTATACAAAGATAAAGTGGTAAAAAAATACTGGGATGTTTGTCTGTTGGGAAGTTCACGTAAAACAATTTACTGTAAAAATGCATGTAAAATTTCTGAAAAAATGAGAAGCAGTTATCAGCTTATAGAAGCTGTGTACAGAGGAGTGTGAACAATATACATACTTTAATTAGAGAATTGCGATTGCAGCAGGAAGTGAAAAATAAAAACTATGAATGGAGCCAAACAGATACTCTGATTGAAGGTGCCTGTAAAAATCTATTATCTGTAAAGCAAAAGGCAAAAGCAATGCATGACTCAGATCATTTGTCCACGTGACAAGGTGCTGCAAATTCCTAGTAAAAATTGAATGAGATAAATAAAGAAGCATATCAGTATAGTAAAAACCTTACAAAAGGTGCATGATGAATGCTAGTAGACGTGTTGAATATGTCAAAATTGTCGTTTATGCTGTTCTTAAGGTACGAGAATGAATTCAAATACCTTCAGCATGAGGTTAACTGGGGACTCATTTGGTGTATCAAACCAAAACTTGCCTGTGACAGTAATGCAAGAAATGATATAGAACAGTTTGACATGAGTATCCCAGGAGAGTGATCAATAACATTACCCCCACAATACCCACTGCCAATTTTTCCTAACCTTAGTGTCTGTCAAACATTTTGACAGGGGTCACTAGACTGAAGGAGTAAGTATGGTTCATTTACTGACCCATTTAAAAATGTACTTATAACGGACTAACATTTGGCTTTGCAACAGCTTGATAAATCTGGATAAGTTTGTGCTGTAATTGACACGATACCATCAGCTGTGTGAAGGTAATGGAAACAACATGGTATGGAGACACAGAGAAGCACAATGGAATGAAGCACAGATGTTATAAGAAAAAACATTTCTGGAACAAAATGAACTTTTTTCCTTACACCTTTGGTGCACAACAGTAACAACACCCTAGTGTCCTGACAAGTCATTTGCTTAAGGAGTGATGTTCAGCCTCAGTTTCAGGAAAATACAGCAGCTCATGCCAGTATTTCCCAGGAGTTCAGGAGATAAGCAGCTTGCTGGAGCTGCCACCGAGCTCAGCTGCTGCAGTCTGGGGCTGTGCTGTTGTTTATGACTCTGCACAACCATATGTTTCAATGCCAGTGTGGGATTTAGGAGTGCTAAGCACAGATCAAAGCCCTGTTGGTGTGACTGTGACAGCCTGACTAAAGCCAGGGCTGGGTTGGAAGGAGCACAGGCAGCCCCAGGGCAGCTGCCTTTGGTGCAGGATGAGCCAGCCAGGAAGAAGGGAAACTTGTGGGACCAGACAGTGCTGCCAAGCACCTGCCCTAGAGGTTGCCCAACACCCTGACACGAGGCCACAGGACTGTTCAGACCTTCTGTGCCAGCATGTCCCAGTTGTCTTCCTTGTCAGCAGTGCCTGTTGCCTCCTCTGCCTCATGGCTGTCACCAAGTTACTACAACCTGGGAATTTCCCAGAGCAGAAAACAAAGTTCTCTATGAAAGTAAACATAATGGAAGTTACTGTCTGAATTACAAAAGGAATTCAATCCCAAACAGGCACCTGAGATAGCAGGAACAATAAAACACAAGCACCCCAAATCTTTTATAGGCTGTTATGTGCACTGCAGTGGGAATTGAAAATGAGATTTTTATGTGTTCTATTGAGCTCTAGGTGGCCTAATTCACCTCTCCAAACATTTTACTGCCTGAAGCTAAACAGTATCTCTTTAAAAAGAGAATACCTATTGTTTCAGTCTATTTAGTCCCTAGAGAACTACTGTAAACCACTGAAAGAGATGACCTAACTTACTTTTTGTGTGTATGGCTTAGTATTGGACAGATCATTATCTGCAGTGGAATGTGTCTGAATACCCGGGAGTGAAGAATGTGCGTTTTCCTGATGGACTGATTTGGAAGCCTGATATTCTTCTCTATAACAGGTAGAAAAATTTTTGTTTGTTTGGTTGGTTGTTTTTTTTTTTGGGAGAGAGGGGGAGGAAGGAGAGAGGATCATAGAATTATAGACTCACAGAATAGCCTCAGTTAGAAGGGACTTTGAGGGCTCAACTGCTCCAAGCTTTCATGGGAAAGGGAGCCTAGATGAGGTGATCTAGCACCCTGTCCAATTGCAAAGATGGGGCAAGGCAAATGACATAACCAGCTCATCAAAATGCCCACGTTTTTACATGCTTTTCCAACACTTGTCAGGTTTTTGGGATACTGAAAAATTGCCAGTTTATTTTACAGAACAGAAGGCCATATTTGCAAATACTTCGTAGATAGCAACATAGTTCCTACCACCAACTCTAGCTGGATGATAACAAAACGGAACTTTTCTGGCTGTGTTTAATAGTACAAGTAGGGATAATTTTCTCTGAAATTATTTTGTCTAAATGTTTACTGGTGAATCTGCAGTTTGCCTGCTTGTGTAGTTTTAGTTTGGGTTTCACTAAACAGGCAGAACAGGTAAATGCCAGTAAGGACCTTAGCATTTTCCCATGTCACTCTTTCTTCCTGCTAAAAAATAGCAAGGATATTTGCTGTTCTCCTCTTCAAACTGTCTGCTATGATTTGGTCCTATTTCAGGGACACACAGATTGCCATCAATCCACTGCAGAACCTTTGGCTGACATTGAGAGATTCTTTGGCTGCACCATTACATGGTAGTTGCCATTGTGGAATTTGCTTAGTTTAAAAAGATAAAGCACTGATAGTTTCCTGCTCCTTAGCAACTTGCTTGTGTTGTTCCCAGGTACTGAGAAGAACTTAGATCTGCTCTGTACATATTGTACTGGCTCTTCTGTAGTAGCCAGGCTACACTGGGGTTTTTTTGCCTCTGCAGATGACATGAACCTTTTGTCTTCCCGATGGTGTTTGTCTGCTGTATGTCTATTAAGAGCACATCCTGCTGTATCAACCAACAAGAGCTTTATCAACCTGATTCCCCCTTCCTACTCCAGGAGCTGCTTTTTCTTGCACCAAGATCTAGAGAATAGCTGTACCCAATATGTCAGCTGCAGTTATTCTCCCTTTTGCCTTTTGATGACCACCTTTATGTTCAGTGTCACTGTTACAGGTGGTGTTGAATTTCAATAATGGTATAATAGCACCCAGTGGCAGCATTTTTCAGCCCCCTGAGTACTTCTCTCCAGGGCCTACATTAGTGCAGTGCTCACAGCAGCTGCAGTGCTTCTCTCAGAGGAGCAACTCAACTAAAGGGTTTGAGGTGATCTCCACTAGAGCTCACCATACTTAGGGCAACTGCCTGGCAAGATTACTGGGTTAAGGTTCTGGTGAGTGCTTCAGTTGTCATAAACCAGCTTAAAAAACCTTTCAAATGTTCTGTACACAAAATAGAGCCACTTGATAATTCTGTACACAAAATAGAGCCACTTGATACCCAGGACAGATATTTTTTTTCAACATTAATCTTATTTAATGTATTTTTCAATGCAAATTTGTTTTTCTTGAGCAGCTTTCCCTGGCTAACTTGATTCCATAAATGACAATGTTCCCAGGAGAATGTGACAAATCATGCCTTCATTCTCCTGCTGAATAACACACTATGTATGCTATAAAATTGGTACTTCACAACAGCAGTTTAGAGGTTCCCAAAAGAATGAGTTATGACAATATCCATCCTTTCAATATGTCTGAGGATTTAGGCTACAGTATTTGAGTAAGAATATCCAAAATGAAAGGATAATGTTTTGGAAATTAGTAATATTAATATGTACATACTAACTGCAGCTGAAGTGCTTTATAGAATGAGAAGGGTAACAGTAACCTGAAAACTGAAAACACAATTTTTCTGTTAATAGAGGTTTTCAAATCTTTGGATTGTTAACTAAGGCACAGTCATGAAGTAATTATTCTACAGTGTTTCTATTACAAAGTCATATTTAATCCAAAAATCTTAATCATAGTTTAGTCAGAGAGCAAAGCTATTTGAAATGATTTCTTATTCCTGTATGAAATTACATTAGGAATATTACAATGTTCTCTTATAGTGACATGCCATTTTGAGATAGATGCTTTCAATTTCTATATGCTTCACTAGGGATATGCAGCTGCAGTTACAAAAAATTAATGAACTATAAATTCACTTTCCATTTTAATGAATGCATGTTTCACTATGTCCTGAGTCCCTACTCATCTTGCTGCAGCCCAGTACAGAGAAATTGCAACAGCTGTATTAAGTTTTACAGCCAGTCTATTGTGAGGACAACAGGGCCACTTCATCTATTGTTATTCTGAGGGAAGAAAATCTTGGCCTTTGTACAAATTCCAGGATTGACTGTGTTAGTGTCACGTATGGCTGTCTTCCACTTTTTGCTAGACTTATTAAAAGTGCTAATTTCTGGTGTAATTATTTTCCAAATGGCCACATAGTGTTCAGTGCTTCATGAAATAACAAAAATTCTGGTAGTTATGTCTTATTTTAACAGTTTCATTTTTCTGGTTTTATAAACCTGAGATTCTCCAGATAGATCCCAGTGGGATTCATTCTGCTAGGTACAGCTTTGTCATCTCAACGTACTGCAGCCAATATCTGCTTTCAAGTTGTTATACCTCGAAGAGGAAATGTAGCAGAAATGGTTTTCTGTCATTACATTTCAGTCTAAGGTCTCATCAAGCAAAGGCTTGGCCACTTGGTGCATTCACAGTTGAAGCCATGCGCTTCAAAAAACCATTGGAAGCACAACAGAAAAACACATATGCTCCTTTCTCAGAAAAAAGAGTTTCATACTTGAATCTGAGTACCGCTGGATATTCTTTTTAAGACTGTGTCTTATGAAAGGTAAAGTCATGTAGCAATGAAAATTGAGTTCCTTGATCACTTGTGTTCTTTCAAAAATTTTATTTTTGCCAATTACCAGAAACAGCAGCAAGGTAGAAGCAATTCCTTGGTGCTTTACAGCTCTCCACTCTAGAGGAGGAGTACAGCACCTAACCTAAATCATTAATTTCCACTTTTCAAGTATTTGTGTGGCATGGATATTTTTACATCCTAAATCTATTTATTTGATTTCCATCATGTAGCCCTTATGAATTTCAAGCCAAAGCAATCCCTTGTCTAATATAGAACCTTGTTGGACTTTAAGTCTGGTTGCCTAAGGCAATGAGACATTATGCACATGTGTATGCACACCTGTGTGAATATATGTGTTTGTGTATGATCTTGCTGCCTCTTTCCCCAATATCCTCTGAATCCATTTTCACCAAATTTGACAGTGCAATCAGTAGAGATCTTTGCAGTACCAGTTTCTTACAAGTGTCATAAAAACAGGCAGCCAAAATGTGGAGGAAGAACAATTAAAGCTCCAACTGCAAGAGAAATTGCAACAGAAACTCAGAGAACTCAGCTGTGAACTGTGGAGCTGGAGTGGCCCACACAACCTCAACAGCCTTAGAACTGAACTGCCTCTCCCCCTCAATCATGAAGAAGACAGTCAGGACACATACACAATATTTAGACTTGCCTGCTTGCTTTCAAAGTGAGAGAACAGATTTCTCCATACAGTTGCTTGAGAAGTTTTTAAAATTGCTTACTTTCCAAATGGAAATCAATATAGCCAAGGCACTGAGTCTGGTGGGACAGGTAAAGCAGCAGGAATGAGGTGGATCAGCTTCAGCTGTGGTTGGTAATCAGGAGCAAACCCAATAGTGTCAGGCCAGTTACTCTGAGGCCAAAGAAAACTGCTGACAGGAAAAAAAGCTGTCAAGTTTTGGGATGAAATAGTCCTTTTATAAAGAACAATTTGTTTCAGATATTTTTCAGCCAGTCAAAGAGCATATAACCCATTTTGTTTCTTCCCCATTCTAGTGCTGATGAAAGATTTGATGCTACTTTTCACACTAATGTTTTAGTCAATTCTTCAGGACACTGCCAATACTTGCCACCAGGTAGGCTGTTTGCATGTCATAAATTTTGATAACTCAGACTACTTATGTATGGCATGGTTTCAAATTTGACTTAAATTCTGTGATATTTTATTTGTCTGTCTGTCATCATCTGATAGATGAAGCCTAGATACATTATGAGTTATGTGGTTAACACCTTTGCATGAAAAACACCATAAAATACACGTTTTTTTACAATTATGTACATTCTTCTGTCATAATGGACAATTTCAGAATTTTGAAAGCATTAAAGAAGAGATAAAAAATAAAAGTCCTAAATAGATAAAGATACTGTTTATTAAAGCTATAGTAATGCCTCTTAATAAAAAATTGTCATTAATTTAGTGTTTCCTTTATTAATATGTTAACTTCTCAGTGAGATACTTAGTATATCTTGGATGTATTCCTATTTGAAATTATTCACTGGATGCTTCATCGAAACAATTTTTAGTCTGAAAAGAAAGTAGGCTGTGTGTGATATTTGTTCGATATATGACTGTTTCTCTGGAAGTATAGCAGTGGGCTACTGTTTCTGTTCCCCAACTCAATTAGCAAATCTATTATAACTAACTCTTCCTAGAATCTGAATTTTGGTAACTACTGCAGTAGAGCCAAGTGCTTTCCAGACAAATTAGTTTTTTCACCTTAGAGGATTTCATAGGTTTGCCTAGTGTTTTTTTGATTTAAGATGTTCCATTTGGTGTGGCTTTTTCAATTCAATTCTGAAAGCTGGTAAAAGACAAGGGCCTGACTCAACAAGTGAAAAATAAGAAGCTAGCTTTCCTGAGTAAATCAAGATCATCTAAATCTAATAATACAGCAAATAATATTTCAGGATTTCTTACTTTAGTCAGTAAAGGAAATGGAAACAGATCACATATTCTTCTTCATTTCTTTTTGAAATACAGTATCTAGAAATCTGAGCTCCTCTATAAATATTCACCCACTATGTGCCAAAATGGAAAAGTGGATTAAGAAATAGTTTGTAATGTCAATACAAGAGGAGGCTCAGGGGTGACCTTATTGCTGTCTATAACTATCCAAAAGGAGGTTGTAGGCAGGCGGGGGTCGGTCTCTTCTCTCAGGCTCCCAGGGACAGGACGAGAGGACACAGTCTTAGGCTGCATCAGGGGAGGTTTAGGTTGGATATCAGGAGGAACTTTTTCACAGTGAGAGTGATCCCCCACTGGAATGGGCTTCCCAGGGAGGTGGTGGAGTCACCGTCCTTGGATGTGTTTAAGGATAGGTTAGATGATGAACTTAGTGATATGGTTTAGATGGTTTAAATGGTTTAGATGGTATAGATGTTAGACTGATGTTGGGTAGGTTGTTAACCTAGGTAAAGGTTGGACTTGATGATCTCCATGGTCTCTTCCAACCTTATTAATTCTGTGTGTAATTCTGTGTGTGTAATGGTACAGTTCTTTCCCTTCTCTATGACTGACTTTTCTTCTTTACATGGCTTAAATATGTTTCACAAGTTAAACACAGAAGGTGTGATGTAGAACAAGTTATGGATACAAAATGTATGTGAGATGATGTGGCACAAGCATTTAAAGGAAGTGTTCTTGTTTAAAATCCCATCTAGGTATATTTAAAAGCTCTTGCTACATAGACGTGCGCTGGTTTCCATTTGATGTTCAGAAATGTAACCTGAAGTTTGGATCCTGGACTTATGGAGGCTGGTCCTTGGACTTACAAATGCAAGAAGCAGATATATCTGGCTATATTTCAAATGGAGAGTGGGATTTAGTAGGTAAGATCTTGATTTCTTATTTACATTGTGAACTTGCAACCTTGTCTCCAGTGCTGGGGTGGGTGGAATAATGATCAGGAAATGTAGACAGAAGTGAAATTAATAAATAACCTACCCAGTGGCATTTGAAACTCTGAGGACTGATGTGAGATGCAAAGCAACATAAAAAATAGACAAATTTGCTGCTAGAATTCTGTATCTTTTACCTGATTTTCCTTTATGATCTGAGAAAAAATTACTTAATTGGGAATTGAGCTTAAAGAATAAGTTTTACCTGTAGTAAAAATTAGAAAGCTACATTTATCCTTTTAAAAAATAGTCAGTACGTATTACACAGTTTATTCACACTAATTTCTGGTTTTCCTTCTCTTTCCTCCTACACAGGAGTTCCTGGGAAGAGGACTGAGAACTTTTATGAATGTTGTAAAGAACCCTACCCAGATGTAACATTCACAGTAACTATGAGACGTCGGACTCTTTATTATGGACTCAATCTTCTTATTCCTTGTGTACTGATATCAGCACTTGCTTTGCTGGTTTTTCTGCTTCCAGCAGACTCAGGAGAAAAGATCTCACTAGGTAAATTATTAATAGGATACTGTAAATGTGACTAAACCAAAAGAAGTTGTCCTTTTTAAATTTTTTTTAAACCTAGTAGGCAGGAGGAATAGCTTATGTGTCCTGTTCTGGCTTATGAGCTGTCAGATGTTACTGTTAAATGCTGAACCAGCAGAAGCATAAACAAAGAATTCCTGATTACCTTCCTTAAGAAGCAGGGTTTCATTTTTTGACATTTGCTGAAGAAAAATCTCACATTCATTAAGTAAAGCTTAAGTTTACAAATATGCATTTTAACACTTTAAATCTGAATTCTCCTTAATATTTCCTTTTAATATTGAATTACAGTGAGATCCTGTCGTGCCTTGTCAGATTGATTGTAACTGCTCCCATTTTACTTTCTATAGTGAATTTTAAATACTGATTTGTGAAACAAATCTGATCTTGAGTACTTGATCTTTAAGATGGGGTTTAAATATGTAAATAAACCTTTTATCCCGTACAAAAATTCAAATGCACTGGCTTCTATTGAGTAAACATAGCTATTTAAAGATAGAAACAAAGTTGGCGTTTCTCCAGAATATGGTTTGAGTAGCCCCTCGCCATATTTTAAGATGAATTCTTTGTTCCTAAATGTTTCCTACCTGACAATGACGCCTTATTGTTTAAGACTAGTCTTGAGAAAACAGTTAAGCCTTATTCCAGAAAGGTGGGAACTCATCACTGGGCAATAGAAGTCAAACTCCAAGAATCAATAGTCAGGACTTCTTGAGCAGCTGCAGAACCCAACAGCTGACATCAAAAGATATCAAAGTCTGTCCCAGACAGCAAACCTGCTTTTCAGGAAACTTATGCATTACATCAGCCGTAGCTTCCATGACAATTAATCAAGTGTCACATGCTCAAATACTCAAAATGACACCATGGTTCTTAAAGGAAACCTGATGCAAGAATTGCTTTGATTTACCTCAGCAGATGATCATAACATTTGAACAGTTACAAGGATCTAAAAATACCCATGTCTGTGCCAGCAGTAGGACTGCTTTGACAGCACTGCTACCCTGAACTTGAGGTAGGACAAGAAAGGACAGGAGCACCACTAACGTGCTGGTGCAGGGGCACAGTGGGATTGCACCGTGCAAAGAGCACTCCTTCAGATGTGTTTTGTTTCTCTCTTTGTTGTAATTACAAGCTACCAATCTAATTTCTTATCTCATGTTTATCTTTCAGGTATAACAGTTTTATTGTCTCTCACTGTCTTCATGCTGCTTGTGGCTGAAATCATGCCAGCAACATCTGACTCTGTGCCCCTGATTGGTAAGCTTTTATTCCCTTGGGGTTTTCTGTGAGACAAGGTGCACGGAGGCAGCAGTAAAGCACATCACCACCTGTGCAATGGACAACTGTAGCTGCCAGCTGATGAGAGGCTCCAGTGGGTGCTCTGTGCTCTGAAAAAAGGAGAGCCTATGGGTATTCAGGGAAAGCATAAGGGAGTCAATTTTTCATGGAGGAAGTTGTTGCAGTTTTGACAAAAATGGACAGATTGTGTTCTGTATTCCTAATTCTATCTAGGAATATAGTTAAGCATAATTACCCCTTCCTGTTTTAATTGTTCAGACAAAAAGAGAAATTGTTCAAAAGAAGTACTAGTCTCTACAATACTGGAGAAAGAAAATTAGAAGACAACTTTTTTCAAGGTTGCTTAGAAGAGGCAGGTGCTCAGTTCCATAAAAACATTTGCTAAACACTGGCAATCCCCTCAAAATAACGGCTGATCTTCCTGCTGTTGAGAAGTCTTTCAAAAGTACCTAAAGTAGCACATGGTCACTACACTGGAAAAAGAATTAGATGTTATGTATGTATGTACAAACACACCCCTTATAAATCTGTATCAGCCAAAGTATGTAGTTGTAAATATCTGTTTATTTTGCAGCTCAGTATTTTGCCAGCACTATGATTATTGTTGGTCTTTCTGTGGTTGTCACTGTTATTGTTCTACAATACCATCATCATGATCCAGATGGAGGAAAAATGCCCAAATGGGTAAGGTTTGATTTTCTTCCGTTGTCGATTGCATAAACATCCAGGGATGTGATAGAATAGCCTGTGTTCACTTCTTACTGTTAAAAACATATGAATCCTTCCTAACCATTTTTGTTTGGGAAAGTAGTTTCACCAGAAATGAGGTGTCCAGATATGCTTCATGTGGTTGGTTTCTTAGAGAATGTGTGTGAAAGAGAGAATGAATATGCCTCCATTTGCTTCTAATATCCTTCAAAGTAGCTAGAAATAACTCAGGATTTTGCTAGAGCTATATATATAAGTGAAGGTGGTTTTCAAATAAGCTCCAGATGTCAGAAGTGAAACAGGTAGAAGAAAAGAGTAAGGTGCTGATGGAGATGCTAAATGCATGAAATACGCTACCCTCAAGGTGCAACTGTGCAGCTGCTACATATTTAGCTGCTGTGCATTCAGGAGCATCCATATCCTAAAAGGCATTTGTTAAAGATGGAAGTTAAAGTGGAAATGAAACTTGCTCTGAAAATCCTGATCTTTGTATCTCTGTTCAAGAACATCTGGAAAGTGCAAAGAGGAATTAAAAGTTTTTTTCTAAGAACATAAGACTTTCTTTATAATGCACTTCTATGAAGGGTTGTTTTTACAGAGAACATTATGCTGCTGTGGGATTGTTATGTGCTCTGTCTGCTTTTCTGCCTTCACCCAGCTCACATCAGCATCAGGCATTTCTGAAGATAGACTGTTCCCCTTTTTTTCTCTCTAGAACAATGAGTTATTATTATCCTTACTAGCCAGAAAGAATGTGCATGCAGGAGTACCCTGAGGGCAAGAGATAACGAGATATTCCCTGGCCTATTCTGGGTAGTGAACTTTAAAATAAATTTCAATGAAGAGAATAAAAGATACATCTCTTTAGAAGCGTGTTTGATGACCGAAAGGGGACAAATGTTTAGTACTGAGCCAAACATCCTCAGAAAACAGTTCTTGAGGCTGAGGAGTGAGCTGTGGTGTTGAGAGACTGAAGTCTAGCAAACATTATTTGGATGCTGGTGGATTTTGGATCAGGCCCTCAGTTAACGACTATTACCCTTCTTGGTGAAGCTTGGTAGTGTCAAGAGAGTAACTGGTGTTTCAGGTTAAGACGTTTGCCTGGATATAAAATCTGCTCAGAGTGGCAATCCACAGTCAGAATAAATGGACCAAATCTAATTGTAGTGTAAGATTTGCATGTTATATGAGACAGTAATATTTCATTAGTGCTCTGGAAAAGAAATGCTGGAACAAGCTCTTAAAATCTGATTGAAATAAATTACAGAAGCTTTCATCTGAGCTGGAACAGTCTCTGGCTTGCCTTCACTTTCTGTAGGGCTGGATTAAGATAATGTGGAAAACAATAAAATGATACACACTGATTAATTCTGAAAAGTTTGTGTTTTTTAAATCAAAGTAATTGTTCCATCTTTTCTTCATGTTATATTGAGATCTGTTTTCTAAAATCTGCAAACAACTGTCTTGAATGCAGCATGAGAATAGAGCCAAAACATTGTGAAGCTTGGTAGTCCAGTCCAGTCCAAAATCTGTTTTAGCAGCCACTTCTGAACATTAATGGTATGGAAATTTGATATTAGAGCACAAATAGGAGTACAAGAATTGTAAACTTATTGACTACAATACAAAGTGGTGCTATTAAGGCTATTAAAAAGTAACTTTTCTTTGCTAAGTTGTGTTGTTTTGTTTAACCCATGGTTTCTAGTAAAGATGGAAAAGGCTCCCATATCACTGTTCAAGTGTCAGGAAAAAACAACATTATGGAGAGTCCCATCAGAAGAAGGGGGAGTCCTGGTACTAATAGTCTGAGGCAATCAACAGCTAGAATAGTACAGCAACTTCAATGACTGGCAAATTAATCAGCAGCAAAACTGGCCCTATTTTCCAGAACTCCTGTGCAGACTAAGCAGAGGCCATGGACCACGCAGTCCCCCAGGCTGCATGAACACCAACAGCACCCAAAGACAGGAGCTGTGTGAAGAGATGCTTATTCTCAAAAATTTTCTTTCAGACAAGAACCATCCTTCTGAACTGGTGTGCTTGGTTTCTGAGGATGAAGAGACCAGGGGAAGATAAGGTGCGTCCTGCCTGCCAACATAAACAGCGCCGCTGTAGCCTGTCAAGCGTGGAAATGAACACTGTGAGTGGACAGCAATCCAGTAATGGGAACATGCTGTACATTGGGTTTAGGGGGCTGGAAGGGGTTCACTGCACACCTACCACTGATTCGGGCGTGATCTGTGGGAGGATGACCTGCTCACCAACAGATGAAGAAAACCTGCTGCACAGTGGCCACCCCTCTGAAGGTGACCCAGATTTGGCTAAGATTTTGGAAGAGGTCAGGTACATTGCAAACCGATTCAGAGACCAGGATGAAGAAGAAGCCATTTGCAATGAATGGAAGTTTGCAGCCTCTGTAGTGGATCGGCTCTGCTTGATGGCCTTTTCAATCTTCACAATCATTTGTACAATTGGTATTTTAATGTCGGCACCAAACTTTGTAGAGGCTGTGTCTAAAGATTTTGCTTAACTCCTAACTAAAACCTGCTTCTCTGAATGGTATGTAGCAAATAAGAATGTGGGGTTTTTTGAGCACTCGTTTTTAATGAGTGCACTGCTTCTCATTGTCTGCTTTCTTTTGCCCCCTGTCTGGTTCCTTTTGGAAGAGTGGCACCATTTGGGAAGGGAAGCCAAGGGTTTTTCTCTGGGCTGCCTGTGCACAGCTCTCTGAGCACTCTTTTGTGGAAAATGCAGGGTATTGTACAATCATCTCTTAACATTCTTGAACTGGCTATTACAAGTTAAGAGGTAGGCAATGCCAGAAATGTCACTTCTTTCAGGCTTTGTATGGTCCATCTTAGCTATTTTAATGACTGATCATAAACAGTTATGTTTAGGAGAAGACTAAATCTGAATAGATGCTTGAAGAGCAAAGGGAGAAATTGTTTGCTCTTTGGTTACTGCTGCTTACTGAGCTGCCATATGTAGCTCTCCAGCTCACTGACAACCAGTCAGCCTGTAATTCCCTCCATGCACTTGGCATAGAGCATGTATGACTTTCAGAATTCTGCATTTGTCAGAGACACCAGAAAGCTGAAAGTTAAGGGGACATACCGCATAACTTGTTCTTCCCTATCTTTCTGGATTTGATCTGGAAATTTGGCCTGAATTCTTAAACAGGCTTTACAGTAACTTTTGCAGTGTTACTACTTCTTCCTTCTCCCCAGAAAGATACTCTTTCAACTGATGACCTTTTCAACCATCAAAAAGAAAAATTACTGATTTAGGATGGCTTTATCATCACTTGCTTGAAAAATAAACACCCCACACTTGTCTCTTTACTATTACCTGGATTCCAGTGTGGAAAAAGGAACTTGGTGTTTAAACATAAATGAAGAATCTAAAGCAAAAAGAAGCCATTAAATCCTAAGATCAAGGGGTTTATTTAAAAATTAAATGTTTTGTCTGTTGTATGCTTAGCCTTTTATAGAACTCCTTCTGTTGAGTCACCATAACATTGTCTTTACAAGAAAACAGCACCTTTTCTGCTCAGTTATCATCAGATAAATACTAATGAATAATAAAGACTTTGGGGTCTAATATAAACTATGAACTGAATAAATACATATTTATATATATGTGCATTACATATGCATCCAAGGAAAGGCTAAGACTTAAATACAAATTCTCTTAAGTCTGGACAGAATTTTGTGAAGGGAAAACTAATAGTTCATCACTTTTTGTTATTTCCAATTCTGAAATTCTCCCGTCAAAATATGCTTAGTTTTGATTTGACTTTGATCTTAATGCTAAGGGCTGAGCTGAGAATGCCAGGATCTGAAACTGTGTGTAAAAAATAGCTGAGAATTAGACCCTCACTGGCACACCAGTATTCCTAACCGGCGATGTAAGGGGTAAAAGATGTGGGAGAGGATTGCTTTAGTATTGGCAGCTTCTTTATCCTACAGAATACAAATTTTTTGGCTGAGGTCTTCAGAGACACGAACATAGGCGTGTTATTGAACCATGGCTGTACTGTGAAATGAACTCAAGGCCTTAGTTCATCTCTTAAGCTGGATTAAAATAAAGTGACTGAGATGCTTATTCTTCCTAGGTAACAATTTCTTTTTCAGAGTCTTCTTCTATGAAAGCAGGAGAGTCAAATTTCTTGTAAACCAAGCCTAGCATCGCCACAGGTACAGTCCATCACTTGGATGAAGACTCTGTGCAAGCTCCTTTGTGCCTGAGATAGGGCAGGAGGAATGAAAAGAAGGCAGGTTATTTCTCACAGTTTGTGAATTCTGTCTTTCTGAAGGTACATTCAGAATCTCACACCTCAAAGACAAGAGCAAAGCATTAAAAATGTTCTTTAAAGCTCATCCTGAAACCACATCTCAGAAGTACCTGTGAATAAGTTGTGTTTCCAGGAACAAGAGAATAAGCCATGTAATAATTCCTGCAAGTAGTTTCTAGTTTGTAGGTTGCATATGAATGGGAAACTATGAGTTCAAAATCTGAAATGTGAGTTTTGTTCATTTGTGAATAACTACACATATCATATGGCATGTGCTGCTCTTTTGACCTGTGTTTCTAGACTAGGATTCCTGGTGTGAATGTTGATTTGCATTGGTATTTTTTCCTGCTCCAAATATTCCTACTACATAGAGTGTTCCATTTAGTCTTTGTAAAGTTTTGGGGTCTTCTTGGAGAATAATTTTCCAAGAAGAAATGAAGACCTTTGAAGACTACCTTGCACAATGGGACACAATTATTGCAATCATAATACATGATGCTTGTAATATAGGAAGCACGAGAGTTCCCTTTGTTCCACCCCAATCCATTTACAGTATCTGTAGAAATCATTTTGTTAAATACAGGAGGATGGAGAAAGGAAGTTACAATTTAACAGTAAACTTTGTTCTCAAGGCCAGACATGCTTAAAAACTGGAGACTGGTGCTTGGCCTTTAGTGAAGTCCTGCCAAAGTCTGTAACACTGAGTTTGTAACATGGTCAGGGAACACCAGGTGTGAGACGAAGGAGCTGTGAGACACCAGCGTTCTGCCTTCACCACTGCCTTTATCGTTGGCAGGATTGATGAAAATGCACCAAGGGGACAAGGGAAGCCTCATTTTCCTACTGTTAACACAACCTGTAAACATTTGGTAATAAGTTTATTATGCATTTTAAATATAACAGCAACAACTCCGTTGTGTTCTTTTGCACTTCTGAGTTCAATTTCCCTGTATCTGAGCTGAGCAAAATGGGTATGTTTCTTGTCAAACATTGTGTCTAAAATATATTTGTGTATGTGCTAAACAATATTTTGATCTAAACGCTGTGAAAAAATATTTATTTACAATTCTGGGCATAGAGATTGAAATTAAATACTGTATACAGAATGTGTATATAATATTAAAGACTACATATTGATGGTAAGAATCTGTTATAATCTTACGAGTCCAGAGAAAGAACAAGCAAGTAGTTCACCACAACTATGCTATGACTTGCCTGACAAAGTCAAAAGCTCACTCTAGAGCTCAGCTGTCATGTACAGTTCTGTGTGTGAACAATGTATATTAATTTTTCTGTTTTTATATAGAAATTGTATTGAATATTTAAAAGACTTTTTAATACTTCAAAAATTTTATTTAAGTGTTAATGCCAAAAAACTTCCAAACATAAAATTTTAAAAAGTTAGTTTTAAATACAGATAAATTATTTAATCAGTATTTAAAATATTAAATTATTTTATATAGGAATTGATATGTAAGACTTTTTTTAAAGGTTTCTTTAAATTCTCCTTACATTCTGTAGCTGCAGGATGCCATCTCAGTTCACCTGTGATAATTCAATTCTTCACCTTCTTTAACAAGAAAAGAAGGTCAACCAAAAACCCAGGAATTCTTTCCTTTTGTTATACTATTTTTTACATTAAGAAACACTCCATAAAGGACATTAGAAAGAGGTGTTACATCTGTCAGGTACTGATTGTCATATAAGCAACTCAATACCTTTTCAGTCCAGTACAAATAAAAGATTTAGATCAAGAGACTTCTGATTGTTTCTCATTTTGCTAAATTGGAAGCAAACTCAAGTGGGCAGAAAACACAAGTAGCCATAAAAGGAAGAAAAATGTCTTTGGATGTATCAATCTGAGATGACAAAGCTATTTGATAATTAAAAACGCACTCATATCCTCCTAGCAAACCAGTCCCACACCAAACATACATTACTTCAGTCTTACATAAGCAATCCAAGTTAACTGAGTAGGACAGAAATACCATGTAAATTTTGGACTGGCCTCAATGCCAGTATTAATTTACATTTTCAAGTTTAACACAGAGGAGAGAAACAAGAGAGAAAAACAAATCCATACCAGCTGAATAAATTGCTGGTTTTGCCAGCTGCTTTGTTGGCTACTGATGAAAAAAAAAATCTAATCAGCAGAATACCCCTTAGATGAAAAAAAAAAAAATCAATGTCGTTTTCTGCAGACATATGAGCTGTACTGCCTGTATGCTAAGACAGCTTCCTATCTTTACAACACCCCTTAGGTGATGAGCATGTGCCAGAAGTAAAAAGTCAAGGGTTGCTGAGTCCAAGACTATTCTCTCCATGCTTCCCTGAGCTTGTAAGGAACACTAGATGAAGACCAGTTTGGTCAAGGCCAACACACCGTCACACAAGCACCAAGTTGTTACTGAGTCCAGCCTGTCCTTGGGTCAGAGCTGCCACAGCTCACCATGTCAGAGATTCAGGGGAGGCTGGTGTGCAGCAGCTCCTGTGCCAACGTGCCCTGCACTCTCTGCTCAAGCACAGCACACATGGTCACTGTTAGACCTGAGTGTGGGCAAACAGGTTTAGCTGAACACACACCAGGCAGGTTCCTGACACTGCCCATAGACCCACCCTCACAGTCCTTCTCTGTGGATGGGGAGCACTGGCTGCCCCTGTCCTCGGAGGTGTGGATGGGCCATGTGCACACTGAAGGCTGCTCTGCTTTAGGAGCTTATTCATGAACAGATCCAATGCCATTGCCCAGTGGGTGGGAATGTCCATCAGAGCACTGGGGCTTGTGGTTATAGAGATTAACAAGATCAGCCATCCCATTTTAGTCTGGCAAGAACAATCAGAATACATTTTTCCTGTAGAATACATCAAGAATTTCTTAGCTTAACCTCAATATTAAAATATCAGTAATTTTAAAAGGCTATGAACAGAATCTGCACATTACAGCAGATCTAACCTGGTAATCATACAGGCTTCAAACAGGACTACAACCACAAATAAAAGCCTTCCACTATTATCCTTTTTTTCTTTACATTGCTTCTGCTGTTTAGAAGAAAAGCTTAACACTTATGTAACATTTATTTATGCTATTAAGCAATTTGCAGATGATGGCTTAGAGACAGAATAAACAACAATCTCTCACACCCCAATGAACACATTTAAAACTGAAATTTATTCACAGAATATGAAAGTATTCAAGTCAGAAACTTCACATCAGTGTCTCATGTAAAGATACCACTGTAAAGATACTCACTGTAAAGATATGACTAGTAAATCACTGGGCTTTCAGAGCTGCAATGACTTGTCCCTGTAATGATGCTATACAGGAATAGCAGTTTAAACTTCAAAATAATTTGAACTATCTACATGCACTTACCTTAAAAAAAACCCAAACCCAACAATCCCCAAACACAGCAGAAATGTAACAGTTGTGATATGATGCAGTGCTGCTTTGGAGTATGTGTATATGAGAATAACATCCAAAGAGGTAACTAAAAAGTCAGGATATAATCCAGTGCCTCAGTGCCCATATAAGGGAGAGAAATTTTTCTACTAAGCTCAGAATTAGAGATCAGGACCATATTCAGTCCAACAAACCTCACACTTAAATAATTTATATATTATTCTAGTTCACAGTAGGCATACAAATGAATAAGCCAAGTATTAAATACTTATATGAATTTGGCTTTAGGCTTAAGAAAAAAAATCTGCATCCCAGAGCAAGATATGTGCACAACATCCTTCAGACAATATTATCTCTCAGTGTACATGAATTACAGACAGCTGTGAAACATTTCCATAATAACTTGTTTCTATAAAAGAATTCTGGTTTGAGACTGCTTTTGCTGACACAGCACATTCATTGCTCCCTGTCCTTCTTCCAAATTCTGACCAAGTGAAACCTAATTAGCAGATGTTTTGATCAGAAAAAATGTTACAGGACTGACATTCAGAAATACTGTGTAAGCTTAACCCCTGACTCAAATTTTCTGACTTGCCACCAGAAAATTTGACATTATTGTGTGCCCTAGAAGGAATAGTCCCAAAGAAATGTTCACTGCCCCCCTGCAGTGCGCATACAGCTGTTGCAGTGGAGGAAGCCTGCCCGGACAGCTTCCATGGTGGGGCCTGGAAGATGACTTTCCTGGTTCTCCCGTCTGTGCTCTGTACATGGATACGATGAGTAGACGCTGGCTTTACTCAGCTCAGCTGGTAAGATATTTCTTTCTTTTGACAGGGTAATAAAATAAGAGATTTGGGAGTTACAGGTTGCAATACACAGCCCACATGGCCTTAAGAAGATCATGAGACACTGTCTTAAACTGGACTAAGCTGAAACCAGGGTAATGATATGAACAGTGGATGTAGTTTCTTCGCTAACCACTTTCAAAACCTATTGAAGTCAAACTGCTTCCTCTTTTTCTGTAGTGGAGGTTAACACTCATTGTCCCATCTGCAATTTGCAAATTGGAATTGCTTAACGATGCTTTACACACTGTCCATGTTGTAATTGAAAGTATCCTGCAGCCAAGTGACTAGAAATAAGGACAAAGAAATAGGCCAAAGTATGTTAAAATAAATTGTATAAGATAAAAAGGGCACAGACGGACACACTTCAGTCTGAGTCCTCAACAAATCAGTGCTGAACTGCACTTCATTTGATGACACAGGTATACAGAGGCCAAGAAATGGTCAAAGCCTGAAGCACCCTCATCCCTTTCATCTAAGTCAGAGAACTCCTCACTGCCCTCCCCTTCTTTCTACATACACGTACAAAGTCTGCTTCTTGGGGAGACAGAGTTGAAACAAAACATCTCAAAGATATAAATAAACCTTTGCAAAATATTCTTAAAAATCCATGCAGAAGAAATGCATATGTTAGCTCAAAACCAGTATGGCTTCTGTTGCTGAAAATACACTGGAATTCATAGCTTTCCAGTAGGTTTCAGTTGCAGTAATATGCCAGGGCTTTTAGTATGCCAGCTGATAATGGGATGGGGGTAGCGACCTTCTTGTGGAAATTTTTGAGCAATCTGTGGGTTGAATGAAGTATAAGTGAAAACTCCTACAGCCAGAACAGCTTTTATCCTGAACACACTACAACTTAGCTTTTAAAAGAACTCATTTAATGGATTGCTCTGTGCACCCAACAGAAGCCAACCCCTAATGAATGGTACTGCAGACATCTAAAGTGTCCAACCTCACTTTTGATAGACTGGATTCCTGCCTACTAAATACAGTAATAGAAACCCATTTATCTTCTCATGCACTTTCCCTAGTGCACTAGAAAATATTCTGTCTACCTGCATCAATAAAACCCGCACAGTGCAAATTCTGAGATTTGTGTTTTGGGACATTAGTTTTATAATTTTAATAGGAACCCTATAACACAGTAAATTATAGGAGATTTAGTCCAATATTCTATACAATACACACCTTCATTTTGCAACCTCTTCAAGTTCAAACTCTTCTGTGCCTTGCTTCAAAGGCACAAAGAATAGTGGTAGCGTCTTTGCACAGCAGGCAGAGTAATAACAGCAACAGAAAGATGTTTTCTCTGAGATAAACAACACTAGGACTTTTTGCATAAAATCAGTATTAGTCACCTTTGATACACACTCCTAATTTAGACCATTTGGGCTCAGACATTTTTTCACCAGCTCTTTGAGATACCAGACATGGTATTTTTAATGTCTCAGTTTTCTCATTAGTATGCAATGTGTTGGGTCAAAGAGTTTTCATTACTGACAATTTTCACACATGGCCTTCTCCCCCAGTGAGGGTGGTGACTTATCTCTTGAACAGAGGTAGCATGACAACCTCAATCATCTTTCCATAATGCCAGAACTGCATAATTCATTTGGAAAAATGATCTGTGCTAGGAAGCATCACGAGGTTACAGGTACTCCTGTACTTTTCTCCAGACAGTAGCAGCATCGATTTTCCCATTCACCTGACAAAAAAACCCACTTGGACAAACTCACACCTGTGCTCCAAGCTTTGCTTAATTTTGGTAGCATGAGTGAATGCAACAGGTTATAGCCTAAAGGGTAATTATTATTACAGGATTTTTTCAGTTTTAAAGTATCCTTTAGTCTAAATGATGAAATCTCAGAGTAGCTAGCACCCAACATATGTGAGAGCAGACCAAAGCCAGAAAAACACATGTATTTAAAAAGCTGGTGAAGTGAGATGTGTTTTTCATCACCAAAGTAGCTCAAAGGAAACCGTAAGGCAGTAAATTTTCAGTTCCCACACTGCAGAGGACTCAGTCTGCTGTTCTGTGACAGAGCAAAGCACGAGCTCTTGCTGAGTCAGAAAGGTGCCGAGGATGTGTGAGTGTGGAGGTGCTGCTGTGCAGGCAGGCACAGTCACACTGCTATTTGCTACAGCCCAAGAACCTGCAACTAGTAGGAAAAGATTAGGCAGAACTTCAGTGAAAGCAAACTCTGCAGAGAAGTCCTCAGAAATTAGAAATATGAGAAGAACTGGCTGCAGAGAGACAGCAGGACCAGTGCTCTGTACCATGTCTGGAATTTTTACGTACTATATCTATGTAAGTTTTAAATGGTTTCTACCAAAAGTTCAGAATTCTGTGAATACAAGTTTAACCAACTGGTGTCAAAATGTGGGTCAAACTTTAAAGAGCACATGCTGGATTTCTAGAACTCAATAGGTTTCCAAAAGTTTGTCGAGGTAGGAAGGAAAAGGGTAGAAAGGTAATGGAATATAGTAAAGATCTGAAAGTTAGAGTTTTCAGAAAAAATATGCAACCTCCTGAAAAATTTGATCTACAAAATGTTAAGCCAAAAACCTCAATGATCACAACTTGCTGAAGAGTTGCGATTGATCTTGTGAATAGGATGACAGGATTGCCCCATGAAAACCAGTACAATGTTTTTTGGAAAAAAAACCAACCTGGAACTATCAGGAGTTTATTTTACTTGCAATACTTGTTTCAATTATTGCCCATACGACTGTGCCTAATATGAAATAATTTATTTTTTACTTACTGAAAAGCTTGTCTAACTTGTAAGGAAAACTGACAAATCTCTGCTTCTGCAGAGGCAGCAAGTCAGGACCAAGGAAGGTTTCCTCCTGGAGGATGTGCTCAGGCACTAAAAGCACTACAAGCCTGACCAACACTGGCTATCAGTTTGTATACAATTATTTTCAGTGCTTGTGTCTGGGGAAGAAATAGATCCTGTCTCTCTACAGTCATCACAGACAAGCTCTTTTTTGAAGGTGATAGTGATTCATCCTCTACCCTGATGTACCTCCTCTTCCTCCTTTGACTTTACAGCAATTAATGGCTTTATGTGGCCTAACATGACTTGTACTTACACACTGATTTGTAAGAAACCTCCAAATGGTTCCTGGTGGTATTCATTAGCTCCTCATATTTCCTGTGTGAGTCACTGGCATCTATATTTAAAAGAGCAGCTGGGTTATCAAACCTCCTACTTTATCTCTGGGGAAAACACTTTTAATCTCTGATGAGAATAGCCTAATAAAATATACTGGTGTACTGATAAAAACTTAGTATCTATACCATCATGCAAAAGAAAAGGATTAAATTTGACTTCATAGAAGGCTCTTGTAACTCTCAGCACGTTGTTTACAGAAAGAGTAAGTGAGTAGGAGTGCTCCTGCTTCCAGAGAAGAGATCAGTATAATACAATCTAATACATTTAGCAGAGCCCAATTACCGACTGGTTTCCAGATACTGCTGCACTATAAACAGCTATTTTTATGATACTAATCTTTCATTGTAACCTAAATTGACATATGCCCGAAAAGAAATTCACCCAGTTGTACAAATGTTGGGGGAAACCAACTGATTTCACCAGGAAAGGATGCAGGTTGAAAATTTCAAAATACCTCGCCATAAAAATACAGACTGTACATTAAAAAATGTTGGGATTTTACCATTTCCATGTGGAATATCACACACTGTATGCAAAAGAACATCAAAAAGGTGGAATAATATGGCATAAGTCCAGTGTTATTAACATGAAAATAACCTATGCATGTGAAGTGTTGGAATCAAGAAGACACTTAACACACATAGAGCAAGGGGTTTTATCCACATATCAATTAATTACAGCATAGGAAAAGTTATTATACCCATACAAATTTTATTTGGACATTAACTGTTACTCTACTATCCTGCTTAAAATTCTACCTGTACCTACAGCTGCATTATCCATTTTTATGATTAACAGCCCTTGTTGGAGTGTTACATTTGTGAAGGACTCCCAGTGCTGAAGCCTCTCAAATGGCATAGTCAGCGTTCAGTTCTCAGAAAAGAATTGCACAACCAAATAGGCAGCATATAACAAGACATGCCTGGAGCCAGTGTGCTGGAGTTATCAAGCAAGTTAAAAGAAAGGCTGGGAAAGTACATGAATTTCAAATTAAGTGACAGACTAAACAGTACAGTATGACCCAATCTGCTCTCGGAGTTATTTTTTCCCTATTTTATCTTTGCAGGAAGTTTCTTATGATTTATCTGAATCCTATTATTACTCTCAGACTTGTGCCTTCTAAGAAAGCATTAGGGTCCTCTACTAAACATAGCAGTGAAACTTCAGCTGTAAAAGGGATGAGGAGCAGGATCGAGATGCTGTTACAGATCTTTGATAAAACCTTAACCCTAGGATCTCTCAAATGTTAAGGCTGAGGGACAGCTGCAGGTAAGAGAGACAGTTTTCCTGGATGGGTCATCGAGCTTATTATGAAGCCCCTTGTCCCCAGCCAACCTCCCTCCCTCTCACTCCAATAATCACCTGAAATCAACAGGACAGGGAATTTAGCTTTTGAAGTTGAAAAAGCCACCACTACTCTGCCTCCAGCCCTGTTTGCTTCATTGCTGCCTTAATGACAGTTTTCTGTTCTGGCAGTTACAGAGTTGGTTAAATGGTACCTCTGTGACCTGGCAAATGACAGTCTACCATTTTTACCATTTTCCTCATATAAGAAAAATAAAATTAAGATTTCTGAGATACAAATCTATTCACATAATTTTGTAGTTTAAAAAAGCTGCTTATGTGACCCTGAGCAATCTGTATGTTCTGCAAACTTCTAACATACTCCTCATGTATCCAAGCCTGTAGCATTACTGTACAGTAATATTTGGATTGTATAACCAGTGAAATGTGAAATTCCTCAGATGTAAAACTCTCCCCTTTACAAAATTTATGTCAAGTTCAAATTTATCAGTTTGTAAGCACTCGATGCTTGCAGTTTATCGCAAACTCCCGTCCTCAGGACCCAGTAAATAATTCAGAATTTATTCCAAAACTCAGTGAAAACATGGTATCTATCTATGGACTTCAACTCCTAAAGGGTTTTCTGAAAAGATTTGCTTCTGAAGCTTTCCAGGCAGTTGGAAAAGAAGGGATACATGTTATATTAAATATGTCAGTTTAAAACTGCCTTGACAGGAAATGTCTTAAGCCTGAAAGTGGTCTGCACTTAGGAACAGAAAAAGTAAGGTAATGATTCAGCTTTTCAATTTCTTTAAAACCATTATTATTTTGAGCATGAGGGAATAAATTAGAATGTGTTTTCATTTCTTCGAAGAACCAATATTACACACTGCTCTGTAAATTTGTAAATAGAATTCTGATAATCCATTCAAAATATTGATTGACTATACATGTGCATTTTTCCATCACAAAGCATCATTTTATCATATTTTCAGTATCATCACAGGAACTTCCAAGACAAAATAATCCCCTTCTTTCAAGCCCATAATTATTACTGCAGGAAGCATAAAAGTAGTATTATCTTGAGACATTTTTTGAAATTTATTTTTTAGCAAATGTTCTCTAAACCCACTATGAAGCTTGTACTGCCAACCTCATTCTGTCTTCCAAAAGGGTATTTCCCTAGAAAATTGCATAATCCTAAAAAACAGATGAAAAAAGCAAGGCAAGGAAAAATCTTTGGAGGGATTCAGTTCTTAAAGTATTCTAATTAAAAATTTTGCAAGCGGCTTAAACAAAATGTACAGTGACTCTTGACTGACAGACTCACTTTGGAGAAGGAAGTTAATTCAAAGATGAGGAATGGTAAAAGGATTAGAGGGCACAAGACGGAAGTTAAACTGCAGTAGGGTTATAAAGTTGACTATGGGCTTGAGATTAAATTTGCTAAGGCCGTTAATGCTGAAGAATGCCCCTGAGTCTAATGGAGTTTAGATTCATCTCTTTGTAAAAAAAGGCAATTTACTACACGACTTCATTCTGAGTATGTGCAAAGGTTCCAGCCACTGGAGCCACCTGCAAAAAGGGAAAAGTTGGCTCATAATGTCTGTTCAAGCAGCAGTCTGTGAAGAATATGAACAGGAAAGTACAGAGCCTGATAAGATTTTTATACTTGGTGGGCAGAAAAAAATTAATTCACTTGCACATCTACTGTGGAAATCTGGCAAATGACTAAACAGGCTTAATGCCTTCTCTTGCCATCCTCCTACTACACACATGCATCAGATTTTGGGTGCTCTCTTCCCTTTGCCCAATGCTTCTCATGCTGTCAGTCTTCCAGACAGGGTTGATGATCCTGAAAACGTTCCTGAAAAGAGGTTTTATCAAGGAGTACTGTATTTAGCATTGATTTCTGACTGCAAGAAGGAAACATAAGGAAAAGGAATAGCAAAGAACACACAAAGGACCAGAATTCTGCAATCTCCAGAAATCTTAACAAGGCTGAATATATCCTACTGAGGGAAGGAAAAGGGTGGATCCATGAGTTGACATCACAGGATATCTGCACCTCTCATGCTTTCAGGAAAATAACATTTGAATATGTGATCAAATTTACATTTAATACTATATTGAAAAAGACAAAATCACCACCATAGCTATAACCAATGAAGAGAAAAATTACAAAGACCATCAGTCTAACTAGTCTGAATGGTTATACAATCTTCTTAACTACTCTAAAGCTAATATAAATATTTATCAAATACAATAAACTAATCACCACCTGCATACACATATTTTCATCTTTAGAGACATACAAATTAAGGATGATGTAACACCACTTCCCTTTTACAGTTATTCCACAACTCCTGAAAGCTTGGAGAGATTTTTTATGGAAGAATTATATGTAGGTATACTTCCACTTATGGAATGCGTTGTCTTGTTTTTGTCAGACAACTTCATTCGAAGGTATTTCCTCAGGCAAAAATGGATAAGAAGCCTATCTGTGCCTGCTGCTTCCCTCTTGCTGTATTTACTGGCTTGCTAATCTCAACATAAATGGGAAAACAGCCAGCAGTTACCTCTGGAGACTTGGCATCACACTATATTCTTCTGGGTCATTAGTTTTCTCCTTCTTATACCAGTAATGTGGACACTTTGGGTCCGGAACACAGAAGAGTGTGTTATGGATATTCATGATTAGGTATACTTACAAAAGATGGAGAAAATTAATACTAAAAATAATCATATGCTTTAAAATTACAACATCCTTTTGTTTGAATCAACAAAGCAATAGCAGGGATAATGGAAAGGACATCACAGTAACAGGCTCTGCTCCCATCCTTCTGTGCCTGTTGTAAGGAAAACACCTCACAGCTCCCAAGTTTCAAATGCAGCCTGTCTGTATCTATCTTGACCTGAAGCAAAATAAGTCAGTGTTCCAAGTTCCTACTCATAAATGGATGATGGAGTCCTGCTGTGAAGTCTGTTTAGGGAACACGGAGGGCAAGGTAAGGCAGGCTGTGTCATGTACATACACTGATGTGCACTCTCCTAAGTGCAGATGTGCTGTGCTGCAGCTATTTTTAAACCAGAAAACATAACTCCACACAAACTCTCTTGACCCTTTTTACCCTGCAAGTACTTCTTTCCTAAAGAAGTGATGTATCAGCACCACAGAAGCAACCAAGCATCACAAGTGATTCAAGGGTTAACTGGGTCTTGAACTCTGCATCCCAGAGCCTCACATTCTGTGCTTGGGGACTCGCTTTTTCACAGACCACTGCTGTTCAACTGGGCTACTGAGAGTTTTTAATCTACTAGATGAGCTTTTTTCAAATCTCAAGTGCCTGCAGCAAAAAATGAGAGGAATCTGTTGCATGACTACTTCTTGCTATGGAAAATGAACACTGATTCATTTTATAGCCATGGAAAAATTTTCAGAAAAGGATTCTTTTCGGGTATCTAAATATTTATCAGATTCTCTCTCTTCTCTGAAGCAGTTGTTTAAGTTGCAATTTTCTTGTAATTGAGAAGATAAAGGTATGGCTTAAACGTATTTCTTTTCAGCATTACAAAAAAGTTTGCTTGTACTTCATTTTTCAATTTAGATATAAGTATTTAGAAAGACTTTGTCGTTGGTTTCTTTAATTTTATTTTTTAATTACATGTGATTCATATCAATTGTGCTAAAAAAACAATTCAGGACTATACCAGCAGTATCAGAATGACAGGCTCCAAGTCAGTGTTTGAGGCTATAAAGGTCACCCAACCAACCAGCTTTACTTCTTCATGCCAAGAGTCCATTAACAATTTTGTGACTGCCTTTTTTAGTCTTTTGCCAAAATGAGACTTTGTCATTAATATGCTCAGATTGAAATTTTGGGTTGAGCTGCTCAGGTTAGAAATGCATTTCATGGGTTCATCTCAAGCACTGAGAGTGAGTTCTCATCCATCACAAATGTTATCTGGATTATCAACCTATTTAACAATGTCCAACAACAGCCGCTATAGCAAACACTCCTCCTCACTCCCAAAGCTTCATACACAAGAACAGACAAGAAATAATCTCCTTCAAGAACAGATTGAGCTCATTAAAACATAATGATGACTCTAATGAATTTCTTATTTCTGTACCAAAACCCCACAGTCTACTTTTCCAGATAAAGATCCCTATCCACTGAGCAGAAACATGTCCACAGCTAAAACAGTTACTTGGCTTTCAGGGTTAGTTTTGGGGAAACTCAGGCCAGGAATGAGAAATGGATTTAAATCAAGACAAGTTTATTGCAACAGAAGACAAACACCAAGCTGTTGGTATTTCTGCCTGCCCAGTATTCCCTGTGAGAGAGTGGAAAAAAACCACCAGACCTCCATTCCTTGTAATGAACCACCTGTTTTCTATCAGCCGAGTAAGATTTCACCTACTATAGGGGTGAATATGGAAAAAACAGAAAAATGAAATGTGACAAATTAGATCTCATGGTTCAGGTGGTAAAAATCACAGAACAAATCAATAAAAGAATGCACCTCCAATGCAACTCCTACTCCCAGCATCAGGCTGTTATTTGTTTCTTTTGTGCAATACTGGAAGGGATTGGAACTCAGTGTAGGATGCACTCATTAGAATAAAGTATTTGCAAACAAAAGATTTTTTATTTCATTATAGAGCTGTTAGACCTGGAACACTGGATAGATTCCAATCTATGTAATTACATTCTGTCTACCTAAATTCTCTCTGCAGACTTAATTGAAAATGATGTTTTTCTTCATTTCCTCTCCTATATTATGGTTCCACCACAGAAGCATCTGCACTTGGATGAAGTGGCTTTTTATGGTGAGCATAAAGGAGAATTTGGAGTGCACAGATAGGAGAAAGTTGTTCCAAATGAGAACGTGACAGAAAATTTTCCAAGTGGTCCTTTCAAGGCTCTTTTAGACTTTTCAATCATGAAGAAAACAGGAAAAAGTATGCTTCTCTCAGTATGCCTAAAACCACTTAAGATTCCTTCTCCATTTTCTAAATAAATCCTCAAGTATCTCCAAAAATCTTAGTGTTGTTGAATCAAAGCAACTACTGTATCCTCCCATAATAATAACTGAAAAATTCTCACTTAGCTTTGTTCCTAATGATCTCTATATTTTGTGTGATGATTAGTTGTATTAAAGTCAAAAATTGGACATCAAACCTAACTAATCCTGTTCTTAGTAAGTAATACATGACTTGCTGAAGTTTTGTATTTAGGTAAAGCTAGCAATAAAATAATCTCACACTGAATTAGCTAAGAATCTTTCCCTTCTCATCCCCTTCAGTCTGAAGCAGGTGGCCAAAACACTGTTTTAATTTGCAAAAGTTGCACAAAGAGGCTGCAGAGTGTTCTCACTCACCAGCAATTCTGATTTTCAGTAACTTTTTTTTCACTAGTTGAAAAGAAAGTATGGAAAAGTGAAGTGTTCTTCATTTCCTGGTGAGAGGCTGTGGGAGTACATTCACATATGCAATCCCTGAGGTCCTGGACTCCTAAGAGGAGTCAGAAAAGAAAGCTCAGAAAGAAAATTGCTGAACGAGTTGCTGTAACATATCACATATCTGAATATTTCACAGCACACAGTGGTGTCAGTTATAAACAATTTACTCATCTATTACAAAGCTGCCTGCAGAAAAGCAACAGATTTCCCACAAATCACAAAGCCGAATGTTTTAACTGTCTTATGTTATTGATATTTCTGTGCCTGTGCATATATATAAAATGATATATGAATATATAAAATCTTAGCATTAAATAGTCACATAATCCGGGATATATGTAACTGAAATGTTAAGCATAAACATAGGAGGTTTAAAATTTGTCTGACTTAATCTGCATACTGCATTGTAATTAAAAAGCAAAAGCTTGAAGCTTTCCTCACTTAGCATTCAAATGGCTTCATAAAACAGTATGACACAGTTTTTTCCTTTAATTATGTTAAAGAGCTGATTTGTGAGCAAGGTCTGGCATTTCATCTTGCAAGGGCACTTAAATCTAACATGATTCTCACTGAGAGTGTACAGACTACATGAATACAAGGACTTTTCTGTTTACAGATGGAAAGAACTTGATCTGACTGCAAGCTACTGCAAAATCTGCCACTGGTTACAATAATCAATGGAAGAAAGAAAAAGACCTTAAAAAGAAAATTGAAAAGTAAAACATATTATCCTTTAGCTTCACATTGAGTTGTCGCCTTTAAAAACCCAAAAATTCAATGCAAGAGGTTCAGTAAGTGCAAAAGTTCAACAATAACTTAAGCAAATATTAATTACAACAAAATCTCTACATTTTCTTGATTGATTTATGACCATATGTATTCTAATATATCCCTGATTATCTGTAAACGTGTCAGACAAAACAACCCTAAAAATTCAACTCTAAATATCAATATTTAATTTGGCTCAGCACCACAGGATGGTAATGCCTCATAAACATGAATGCACTTGTATTCAAAACATCCCTAAAATGTTCTCACACCTCATAATCAGATCACTGTAGTTCTGGGAACTTCACCATGTCATCAAAACACAAAGGGAAAGCCCTTGTGAATAATTCCTTACTCAAAATGCCTGCCATTGGCCATTGCCACTAAGGGCTCAGAAGCAAGGTAAGTGATCCTTCTTTCTTGCCAGAAGAAATGAAGATGAAGATGAAGCTGGCTTTAGTCAAGCTGATTGACAACTCTCTTTGAATTGGTGGGAACAGGGGGCAAACATGCCACAAGGTTCTCTTCAGTCTTTTAGTCTAGAAAGAAAGTGATTAGGAACTCAAGGAACAAATTTGCAGTCAGTTAATAAAGGAAGAAAAGCCTAAGGATACCCAGGATCCAGTGAAGAAAGCAGGACACAGAAGTCCTAATCTAACAGGATTGATGAGCCAGATGGCAACTGTAAATAGAGTACCAAAGAACTTCAGAGAGAATAAAATTCCATTGCAGCTGGAAGCAGGTTTACAGAAAACTAGCATGAAGACCAAAGGGTCAGTGGACGGTATTGAACTCATCAGGAGAAAAATGACCTTTGTTGCAGTGAGCTATGCAGCATCTCAACCCAGCTCTGTTCTATTTTCAGTCTTTTCCAGAAACCAGGACTCTTTGGCATTCCTCCTGGATGCAGGGTGGCCTCCTACTTACCTTACTAAATTTAAAAAGTTGATAAAGAATAAATAACACAAAGCATCAGAAAATATATTCTACATTTTAAAATGACAGCGAGGGGTATAAATGTGAAACTTAAATTATGCAGCATAGTGAACAAATCCAGATCAGTGCTGACTTTACCAGCAGCAACACCAACATGCTGCTACTTTAGACACAGCTCTTGCAAGTGCATTAAGAGTCTCCACATCTGCTGTCAGTTATCTGCTCACAATGGCTACACTGCATGAAATATAAATCCAGTAGATCCAAACAGGAGAGTAGCCCTCCCAGGCTGGAATCCCACAACAGGGGAGAGAACACTGATATAAAGAGGTGCTTTTACTTTCAAGTATCAGGTAATCATTGCAGGCTTTAGGGGATGTCATAAATCCGTGTTATTGTGGAGACCTCCAAATCACTCTGAATTATGTTAAAAGTCCTGTAACTACCATGTAGCACAAGTCCCTTCCTCTAAGTCCCTGCTCACAGCTAGCTGATGATTCAGCTCTCTGTAGTCTTCATATTTCCTATCTTATCTTTAATCTATCACTATCTAAAAAACAGGATAATAATCCAATCCTACATTTATAATACAACTGCATCAGAATAAGTAACTGCAGTTCAACCAGAAATTACAGTTATGTAATCTGTAATTACTACTTCTGCCCTTAATCAGAAATATTGTTCTGAGATTCATAAAACTAGAAGGGATTGTAACATCCAAGAGAGTGAACTTATTTCAGATGTCTGAGCCTGCACCTGTAAGATGGCCTGGCTCCCAGCCTCGCAGCACCAGCTCAGGTGCAGCAGATGCAGAGTGTGAAGGCTTTGCTGTGGGGTATATGGCATTCCAGCAGGAATCAGACCCCTGAAACATGTGCTCCCATGCTGCCAATGTTTGCTAGGTGCTTTTGGAAGCTTTCCTGCAGCTCCTAAGCCTTTCTAGCCTCTGTTTGCTGAGATTATAGCAAATATACTGCACTACAAGTGTTGTGTTCCAGCATGAGCTTACTCAGGCACCATGTTTGAGATGGAGCAGTCATAGCCAGCATTATGAGGTGCTACCATCAAGCAACTAAATAAAATCTGTAGGAATACAACACTCTAGAGGTTGTGTATCTTTACCAGCCTCTGAAGGCATGTTTCTTTCTAATATGCCATTAAACCACCTGAGCGAGCTGACATTTGATCCATTCTGCATCTGCTTGGGTAACTCTTACAGATGCAAAGATTATTTTAAGGAAGTGGACGGGTTAATGCACACTATCAGTACTTGGAACATTTGAGTCAGAGCTCTCTTTGATCTTACATTCTGTTTGCTATTGAAAAAACAACCATCTCACCCTATGCAAGATGATAAAAATGAAACAGAATTTGACATCATGTTAGAAGGGATTCAATTCATTAGTACAATTTGGTATCAGAACTGCAAGCCATGACCTACAAGGCTGCAAATGGAGAAATTCATTTTAAAGATTCTTCATTTGCAACAAATTTTGGAATGCCAAGCTCTTCAAAACAACATCCTGCTTACTAGAAAATAAACTGGAGACATGGGTCCAAGGTCATCATGTTCTTTTAATAACCTGAACTTACCAAATATTAATCATCACATAGAGGAACACATAATAATAAATTCAATAAAATTTAATAAATGACTGCACTATTCCACTTTAACCAGCATGGATATATAATTATTCAGGATCTTAAACTTGTTTACCAGATTACATTAACATAATACACACCTTTGCAGTTATGTTGTTCCTGAAACACCATAGTGCCACATCCTCCCACTCCCCCCCTGCCAAATTAATTTATCAGTTCCCAAACGCTGTATTTAGAAGGTAGAAAAATAACTAAAGTTCTTGCTTACGAAGCCTCTTAAGTCTCTGTATCATCTTTTCTCTTTGTGCTGGAGACTAAGCCAGACCCTCTCCCCTAAGGTAACCAGGCTACAGAAGGGCCAATGACTTCTTGACTTCGATAGCACATGGTCACAGGGACAGCATGAAGACCTTAGCCATGGTAGTTTTGGCTGATGGCAGGGGCACTGCTGCCTGGGAGGGTGAGAAAGGCAGAGTGGACTTGGTATTCAGCTCTAACAGCTACTCTTACTCTGAATAATTTTACTTCAAACACTGAAAATTTGTTCTGGTGTTTAATGAGATGCAATGGAATTGGGATATCTCATTTTAATAAAAGGAAGCCTAGATATGTTTAGAGATTTGATAGAAAACATTTTGATTCTGACTTTACAGTTCCCTGACTGTTGACTATGTGTCATTGATAAGACAAATAGATCACTTTGATCCTGATTTGATTTAAACCATGTAAGTTGAAGTTTCTCTCCTGTGACAAGTACCTATATGCCATTAATTTCTAAGTAACACTCTTGATGTCCTCAGATTAATAATCGACATAACCAAGTCACTAGGAAGTTAAAATCTTCAAAACTAAGTATACAATTAGAGTAAGACTGGATTTAGGTTGATGAGTTTGGGAACTGAGCTTGCAAGAATCAGCTTGATATTCTTAAAGTGGCCTAGAATGAAGTGGAAAGTTATAATTTGCCCTAATCAGAATTTTGCCTAATTTGTGCACTACTAAAAGCAGATAAATAGTTCAAACTTCTGTGTTAATGCTATGTTACAGAATCTGTGTTTGCTAATTCTTGCCTGCAAATGGCACTTGCACACACAACAGAGGCTGCTGAGGCAGCAGAAGCCCTTGTGTAAGAACATACAGGCTCCTGGCTTGATACTGCATTCAGGAGTTAGTTAGTAAGAATTCTACTTTGAGATTAGAAAGAACAACCAATCAACCCCCTTGGCTCTCCAGTACACTGCCCTGCTGCCTTGTTGCCTTCAGGACATCAGGTATCCCCCCCATCCTTCACACCATGTCTGAAGCCAGGCATAAAACTCTCACAATCACTTTCCTGAGGCAGCTTTCACACATGACCTTGAATTTTATTTAAATTTTCTGTTCTATCATAAGTTGACAGAATCACAAAACCTATCTAAATGCCCTATCTGAAGTTCAAGCAAAGTCCCAACAAGTACTTCTTTCAAAAGCTGTCATGAAATTGTTTACAAATTCACGTACTGATATGGAACAGATGTCTTTTTCATATTCTCCTCCTTTTTTATGTGTACAGGTATGGCTCTGGTGAATCAAACTAATGAGCCTTTGTCCTTTGGATTCAATGCTAACATGAACCAGGAAGCAACATGCAGATTTCACTCAGTAACGAGCCGCTGATGGTGTCTGAACCTGTAGAGTTCAGTGACAGGAATAATGCAAGAAGATCTACCCATAAATTGAAAAGTATCCATGAAATGTGTGTGTTCACATTTCTCTAACGATTTACTAAGAATTTTATACACTAGAAGGTAATAATTTCACAGATGCTTGGGAATTTCCAAAGTTTGCTCCTAAATGAGTTAAAATTTAGCAATTGATACTATGTAAGTATTTTAGCTCTTTTTATACTTACATACACTTAGTCTGTATCTACAGCATTCTCATGCAATGAGTGATAATACTGCTTAGAGCATTTATCATTTTCAAAATTCATAAAGGCAGTTCAGATTATTCTTTCTGAATTAAAGTTCAGATCCATTTTCACCATTACAGATGAGTACACTTATCTACCATTTAACACACAATTTGACTCTATCCCAGCTGAAATCAGGACAAACTCCTATAGTATTTCAAAATGCCAGCAGAGAAGATATGCTCCTCACTATTACTCTGGAAACCAAATACCTAATCTGAATTTCTGCCAGATAATTCTAAAACTGGCGGTTTGTGAACAGCAGATAATTCTTAATTAACTCCCAATATTACATGAAGCCAAATTCTTCTCTATTTGTGGATTTCTAAATAAGTCTGCATTGTAGCCTCAAAAATAAGAAGTGTGATCAGAAATCTGATATCAGCTCCTTAAAGAGCAGAGCAAACTACTTAATATTCCAGTGCTCCTGCAGTTTGATTTAATACTCAAGGAATTGTAGGAATCTCAAAATATTAATTATGGACATATTTTTGATTCCTTATTTCTGCTTCATTCAAAAGGTAATGTTTAAGAAACAAAACCCTCACGCTTAATTTTCTGTCAAGGTTTTGCTAATTATCACAGCAGGAGGGATGCACATTTAAAGTAACTCAGCTGACTCCTGTTTGCAGCCCCTCAAACGCGTTCTGCCTGGAAGCTGCACTTAAAGCAGGCATAAAGGTCATATTTATATAAACTCAGACTTATAACACCAAAATATTTTATTAATTTGAATTTCAATGACACTTTTATCTGATTTTAGCTTCATTATAAATGAAGTTTGCATCTCCTCTCCAGGGAGAAACCTTACTAACCTCCTTCCCTGTGGAAGGATCTGACTGAGGGATCTTGTTCTGTAGGGAATGGATGAGTCCATAGACATGTAACTCGGGGAGAGGCCTCTTGTTCACCAGCTGGTGCAGGTACTCCAGGTTGCAATGGAAGGCCAACCTTCTCCAGGGAAAGCTCAATGTAGAGAGGATTGACTTGTCAAGAGACTTGGAAATGTCCCTTTGAGAAGTCTCTCTCTACTGTTTCTATAAGACGCTGTGGAGCTTCACAACACAGATGAGTAAAACATCCTCAATCTATTCCTGGCTTTACACATTTCTCCATCCATAAACTGCTTACACCTGAGGACAAAGGCTCTGCACTGCTGGAACCATCCACCACACAAATATAGCTATTGATTTAGTCCATAAGGATATTAAATCTGTGTAGGTAGCTAGGGCCTGGCGAACGGAAGATGTCGTGCTGTAACGGAAAGACAGACCCCTCTCCCCATAGCCAATAACATGTAGCCGCGTTCCTTGAAGGTACCAATGGTATGTAAGCAGACAAGATAAGAACAGAAGAGATAAGACTATATATTGTGGTACCTGGAAGCAATAAAGGCCATTTGCCTTCCACCACACTGGTGTCTGAGTGCTGATGGCCCGAGCAGCCTGGGATTGGCTGTCGTGCCGTTCCTGAGACAGGTCACCACGCCGCACGAATTGCAACAAATCTGACTGGAAATGGAGACAAGTATTCATAGAGACACCAAGGACGTGGATATAATCCTTTTCCTAGCAATTATCTTTAAGCTACTTATACTAAACTTTCCTCCCTCTTATTTGGGAGCCAAACTAACAGGCCACACTTTCAGAGAAGGACAACATGGGCACACACACTATGGCATAATTCATCCCATATTATCAACTCCTTTCTTTAGGGGAACAAGAAAGCATCAAAGCAATGAACTTCCAGTATTCCAGAAACATGAGCAGCAGCATCACATCACTTAAACACAACTCCAGCACCTCTTCACTGGTCACTAATTCACAACCATCACCTTAATGTTTTTATTCCTTCACTGCTGTAAAATGTAATATAAAAGGATTTTATTTACTTATGTCTTATAAATATTCTCTCTACTTTTGGAATCAAGCAATTGATCTAACGATATCTTTGCAGAGATATTTTGTGAAAAAGTCTGTTTCATTCACAGCTATTTGAAATGACAAAGATCAAAAGTTTCATCTTTTTTCCCTTTGGTCAAGCTAAACAGTCATTTCTATAACTTCGAACAGCACAGTAACTACTTCATGTTAAACTCCTTGCACAGAGTCGGCAAAGACCTGTTCAAACAACACACTTGGTTGCTAAAGTATAATGTTTGACTGCAATAACTACATAGAACATAAAACCAATTATTTCCGCAAGTGGCTCTCCTACAATTGCAGCCTTGGCAAGGAATTGGCAGAAAGAATTCTTGCCTAGTGTTTTCAAGAAACTTGCCAGCTATGATGGGCTATCTCAGAGCCCAAGACAAAGTTGAGACAAAGTTTTCCCAAAGGTCAGCAAGTAACAGTAAAACAGAGAGCATGTATCTGTGAAGATAGAGATGAAAATCAAAAGAAAGCAAATTCCTTCTAGACAATTCAGCACAAAGAAACCCTGTAACATAGTCAGCACTGCTGAATGGCTGTTATGCAACTATTTGCAGCTATTCCTGTTGAAGATTATGAACAAAATCTTTAGTTGCTATTGATACACACGTGAGCACCATTTATAAATTACTCCTCAAAATTCGACTAAGTGTTCAAAGAAACATGTTCTGGAGCTTTAAACTTTACACTTTGATAGCAAAGAACAAATTTCTACACCCACATGTACATGTGAGTGCATATATTTATGCAGGTATATATATGTGGATACATTCTATATATACACATGTATAAAATAATATATCCACACATACACTGGACATTACCTTTAGTGGTCCTTTTCTGTCTAATCTGCATTTAAATGCATTTAAATATGATTCTTCTGAACCTTGTATCCAAGCCTCTTGCTGCAAGTACTCATTTTGTGAAAGAAACTACAGACTTGCAGAGTCTGTATATTAATATTGATAAGCCCCTCAAGCTGCTGTTCTTTGTAAGCAACCAGCTCAAACAGGCACACACAGAACATTCCATCGTTATGCCACAGATGTACATTAGGGGAACACAAGAAAAGTCAAAAGCTGTATTTTCTTTTCCTACCACATAAATTATCAGTGTCTCCCAATATTCTGGAAACTTTGACTAACCCCAGGATGCACCAAATAATCTTCAGCTGCCCTAGTTAATCATTTGCAACTCTGAAAACATCAGCAATATGACTAAGAGCATTATTATTGACTGTATAGAGAAAAAATGATTACAGTGCATTTATTCTAATTCAATCCTTTTCTTTGTATTCAAATATTCCCATTTGAGCAAGGCAACCACTTTCTAAATTCTGCGCCCAGGTAAGGCCTCTCACACAAGTGATCACAAGGTACCTGGGTGAATCCTAACAGACCCTGCTCACATCACTGTGCCTACTCCATCTAGATCCTCATGGAAGCTCTGTCAATGCTTCATTTCCTTCTCAGCCTGAACAGAAATACAAAGAAAAGCTCAGGAGACAATTTCCTTCCCTTATAAGACATGAACACCCCACATGATTTAGAAACACTTATGGTATCACTCACTTCTTCTGGGGAGTTTCACAGAGTAAAGTCAGCTTCCAAGCACTCTACAGGTATTTGCTGTAAAAAGCTCCCAGTCACCATTTACTCCTATTTTCTGCTGTTTGTCTGGGCGCAGAATCAAAGTTTATACCCACAATGTATATTCCATTTCATCCTCTGCAGAACATGATTGTAAGGGTTATGTAAACATGGTTGTATGTGGTTAAATACAGTTATATAAATAGGTTATAATCACCCATTATAAATCAGAGAGTATTGCACAGTGGAGAAACATATTAAACTATCACAGGGGATGCATACTTATTTTACACTTGAATAATTACTGCCATTTAAGCCATGAATAACATAAGCAAAAGTTAACAAGTGAAAGCTGGAAACAGGATACCATTTTAGACAAACAAAAGAGGATCATCATGTCTTGTAGACAATAAAAACAATTAAGGAAACACTACATTGGTAATAACATCTACATAATTACCATACCCTGATGCATCTAAAAGTGACACCATGCCCAAGCTGGTTAACAAAAAAAAAAAAGAAAAAGTAGAAGTCTTTCATTGTCCAAGTGGTGATGATTCCAGCAGCATCATCACTCAAAGCCTCATTTACTGGGAGCAAAGAACAATGTCAAAGAAAGCAGTGAGCTATGAGGTATTTAATAAGACTACATCATAAAAGTGACAGAAACTATAAATTAAGCAAGCTTTAAAATATTTTTCAAGCTATATTGATAATTGTTTCAAGCTATTTCTTTTTTATTTTTGAATGAACTGACAACAAAGGAAATTGCAGACATTGTTAAAGTGGAACTGGGAAACAGACTGACTGTTTACCATGACAGAACATAAATCACCTTCAATTACTATCAAAATGGAATTAATAAAAAATGCATACTTGTAAAAGCATGGTCCTGTTAATTATGAATCAAATAAACACTAAGTGATTCCTACTTTGGAAAAGCTAGTGCATTGATAAAGCTCCCCTGGATCCTCTTTTAGCTGGAGCAGGTCAGACAGGGCTCATTTAAGCAGCTGAGCTGAGCATGTGGGAGAGAGAACTGGGGAAAACACTTCAGTCAGAAGTGAATTTATGGACAAGTTGTGAATGAAATGAAACAGAGAAAATGGAGCATTTTTACGGTAAAATTTTACTATGACAAAAAAGGACTCTGATTTTCAATGGTGCTCACTGCTGCACTGACATCCATGGAAGTCATTAAAAAAACATTAATTGTTTAGGACCAGATAACAATGATATGGGGAATCAGGATGGCCAGTGTCTGTCTGGAAGGCCATGGGGTCCCTGCAGTGTCACGTACATCTGGATTGTGAGGGACGACCCAGACCATTCTTCTGCTCAGATCTCACAATCTGGCTGGTGCATGGCCCCACACACCACTGCAGCACACGCACAATGCATTGGGTTTATCTGAACCAGTGACCATTTATGACCATTTTCACACCTACAGGAACAGGTTCTATAGACTGCATACAAATACCTTACCTGTGTTCAATTTGCCCTGTTCTGCAGCAGGAACTCTAGGACACTCCACTCAGGGCAATAATTTAAGCCTACTAATTGGACTAGACCCAGCAGTAGCTGGCAGGCGGATCTTGAGAACCAATCAAAATTACCACCTGGGAAGATCCTGAAGCTATCAGTCAAATACCTCACTGTGAAGGTGGCTGGGAGTCCTGTCAGGACTCCATTCTCGCTCCCTACAGAAGAACTACCAGGGAGTTCCTGCATCCCCTGGAGAACCAGTTAGTGAATTCCATGCACTGAGAACACGTACAGGCATGGTCCTGATAACCACTTACAACACTATTCTAACTACAGAACTAACTTCATTTTCTCACATCTCAAACCCCACAGCTCTTGCCACACTTGCTGTCTCCAGCTTCTACTGATTTCTGTCAGAGCTCTGGTGGCATCCAATTGTCTAAAAGCCCTAGAGAGAGCTCATTCAGTACATTCTGCTTTGAAAAACTACTGTGAGAAGTAACCAATCCCTTAAGCTACATAGTTACATGATAAGATGCATATGCTTGCGGTACTGTGAAAGACCTTGATTCTTTACCAGATAGAGAAATAATTCGTGTTCCATCAGAATAAATACTAACACTTGTGCTCAGATCAAATTTGTATATTGAACTTTAACAGAAAGGGGTTAATATCGGTGGTGATGAATGAGGGTGACCTTTCATGGAAGAAAGTCTTCCTCCCAAACTGAACAATAAAGGAAAAGTAATGCTCTCAAGAAAAAAAAAGCACAGTCTGGTTCTTTCCAATGCCTTTTATCTCTCTCAAGAGAAAGAGGAAAAAAATATCATCTTTGTGTTTAATGGCATAGGTATGTACTTCAAAAGATCACTCAAGCTCACTGGATTGCTGATGATAAAATTATGCCACAAAACTGATTTTTTTTTGTTCTCTAATAAGGCAAATATGTAGTCTGGATATATTTCAGTTTCTGATCAACAAAACTTAAGCTATTTACCTACCCACCTGCTTTTCCTTAGGGGTTGCAGACTAACACACATGATAGTTAATAGAAATCTTTACAACCACACTCAAATAGATTCAATACACTGAAAATAGAATTGTCCTTTCTTCAGGCTCTCAGGCATTGTTAGAAGGCAAATGCTGCTGACTGCAAAGGAAGGGCCTGATATTGATTCCTTTATCTACCAGAACTAGAAACCCCTTGGCAGGAACAGAATTACTATGATTTACTTTAATATACAGAAGAAAAACAATGGTCCCTACAAGTTACTGCTTGTGCACAAAGTGCAAAGTACATCCAGAGTAGCTGGATGCAAAGGACATTACCCTCAAGGAGGCCTGATAACATTTAGATAAAGACTAAGCCTTAAATTTGCATTTCCTTGTCTGTGTTAGATGATATTACCAGCAGAATATAGCCTAATTGCAGTATATTGCATTTTAATTAAAGATATACAAATGCAAATTTTAAATTAAATGAATAATTATAGAATAATTACTATTCATCAGGAACATTTCCTATTCTATTTATTTGTTATCTGAGAAGTATTAAAAATGAAAAGCTATGAAGCCTTGCAGGGTAGAAATTCCACCACAACATTTTTAACTAATTCAGAGTTCTCATCCCTTAATTCGCTCAAAGAAATTCAAACACTATTTTTAATAGCTTAATAAACAATTTATTTTTCTAATTAAGAGGGTTTAATATCAATTTATTATTCAGATCCCAAGTTCCTTTGCCACACATTTGTCTTAAATGTGGATTCTCTACAGAGTAGAGGACCATCATGGATATATTTCCATGGCATCACCAACAAAGGACACTTGTCATTGAGCAGAGGTGACATGCCAAACTCCAATGTAATGAGTTCTCTGCAGCTTTCATCACTAAGAAAAAGTGGAATTCAGATCAGAACATGTATTGAAAGGAACATTTCTTGAAAAAAAAACAACAGAAAACGACTCTTTTAAGTGCAAGCAAGAAACCTGTAGCCTGTACTAACTCTGTAGATAGATCCCTTTCTGAGTGAGAAAGCACATTGTGCTTGTATTTTGAGTATTTTCAGGAGAACGTAGCTCATTAAATAAGAAGATGCCATGTTATCAGTCAATGAACATGTGAGACTAATTATTACAGAGGATACACAAAAAGGGGATAAATATCCATGTCAGTGATTCCAAGCACAACGAAACCACTTGTTTATTTGAAGTTTTTCAAATCTTCATATGCTCACTAAATATTTAAAATGAAACCACTGCCTTATTTATATTGTCCCTGGAATCCAGAGAGGAGACATTGTGTGTGAACACAAAATGTGGCCTTTAATGCACATACTGACAGCAACAAAATCCTATGATGATGAAATATTTGTTTCTTTCTTGCACATCTGGACTTCCTCTGCGTATTTTAGTGAACAGTTAATGACTTTTTTCATACTTGGGGAAGAAAATATATGGGAAAAAAATGGAAAAAAATCAGTGTGCAAATTTTTAAGCTTTCAAATTTTTTCTATAATTCACATAAAAGACAGGAGCCTTTGGTAACATGCCTTTGGTGCGTGTTACAGTCAGGACAGCAGTGGAACAGACACAATGGCACAGAGCTGACACAGGTTCTGATTCTGTTGTGGTAGATACAGGAACAGCTTTGTGATCAGCAAGTTCACTTCTTCATTTGCATTAATCCTCTTCTGTGCTTGATTTAGTGCTCTGGTCACAGTTACATTGTGTCATTTCCCTTGTGTCTGATGCTGTAGTTGGATCAGTCCGTTCTCAGTGATGCACTGCTGAGTGTCAGTAAAGAGCCTGGAGCTGGTACTCCCTCTGCCCTGCTTCTGCCCCTGCTCCCAGTTCACACCAGGGAAGTCACCCACATCAGGCTCCGTTCTGCTTTCTGATGTTTAAAGCAGCCCACACCTACTCTCTACAGAACACTGCTTAGAGGCTTTTAAAAAATGAACTTTCTGAATACATTCTCATAAGCCTAATTTACTTACAATTTATACTACACTGAATTTCTCTCCCATTACCCTGGATAACTGAGAGATGACTAAGTAGCTCTATTGACAAGTGTATTAAATGTTTTGAATTCTTGCTATAAATAGGATTCTTTTCCACTGTGAAAACAAAAAGGCTGAGATGCCTTTCATAAGGCTTTGGGTTTAGTGTATCACTTTTTCTGAACAAGAAACCCCCACGCTTTGAAACAAAGCCCAACCAAACAGAATTAGCACAGAACCGTCCAAAGATGTCTTCCTTCCCAATCACAGTGCCAGGAAGAACTTGGCTCTCTGGTTGTGCAGTTCTCCAAGTAGAAGAAAATGGCTAGCATCCACATTGAATGATTTCCTGATTCTTCATGATTAATTTTGATATGAATTAAAATATCTGAAATGCTGTTCCTTCTTTGCCTGTTTCCATGTGTCTTATAAATCCTGCTTCCTCTGCTAAGGCAGGTCTGACTAGAAAGTGCTTTAATTCTAAAGTCAAAATTCAACCCTTCACTTAAAAATGCCTTTTTTTTGGCATTCAATCAGTTAATACATGACTGCAGAGACATTAAATATGATCTGCCAGGAATATATCACTGTATTCAATGTTATTTTAGATATGTGTATCTAAAGCAGAAGAGGCTTCATGTCTAAAGAATTATCAGTCTACTAGTCCTAGAGCTGATAGAGTATAACATCTTTTTATAATCAAAATGATCATCCTGTATATCAAATCCACTTCCCTAAATTATTTTTGAAATAAAGTAGTTACAGATGTCTTCCAAGGTATAGGGACTTGAGTGAAATATTCAGTAAGTATAATCACAGAATGGTTCAGGGTGGAAGGAAACACAGTGGGTCAGCTGGTCCCACCTCCCTGCTCCAGCCAGGTCATCCCAGAGCACGTGGTACAGGGTTGCATCCACACGGTTCTGGAATATCTCCAGCGTGGGAGACTCCGCAGCCTCTCTGTTCCAGTGCTTGGTCACTGCACAGGAAAGGTGCATCTCATGTTCAGGTGGAACTCCCTGGGCATCCATTTCTGCCTGTTGCCTCTTGTCCTGTTGCTGGGCACCACTGAACGGAGCCTGGTCCATCCCCTGACCCCTCCCTGCAGACACTGACACACATGGATCAGGTCACCTCTTGGTCATCTCTTCTCAGGGCTGAACAGGCCCAGCTCCCTCAGCATTCCCTCATAAGGGAGATGCTCCCATCCCTTAATCATCTTTGTCACTCTCTGCTGGACCTGCTGCAGGAGCTCCATGTCTCTCTTGTCCTGAGGGGCCTAGAACTGGACACAGCTCTCCAGATGTGCCTCACTAGGGCTGCGTAGAGGGGCAGGATCACCTCCCTGACCTGCTGCAATGCTCTTACCCATCCACCACAGGACATCATTTGCCTTTTTAGCCCCCAGGACACGCTGCTGGCTCAGGGACAGCTTGTTGTCCACCAGGACCCTCAGGTCCTTCTCCACAGAGCTGCTTCCCAGCAGGTCTGTCCCCAACCTGTGCTGATGCCTGGGGTTATTCCTGTCCAGGTGCAGGACCCTGCTCTTGTTTTTGTTGAACTTCATACTGTTCCTCTCATTTCATCTCCAGCTGGCAAGGTCCTTCAAAGGGCTACACAGCCTCCTAGGGTACTGGCTACTCCTTCTAGCCTTGTGTCATCAGCAAACTTGTCCCCTCATCTTCCCCCTCATGCAATGCCTCAATGCTGGGCACAGTGTTTTTCCACATGTATCTCTTGCCCCCTTTACCCAATTGCTTGCTCATTGCGATACATCATTCTGAGCCTGGAGGAAGTGATCTTTGAATATCAGCCAACTCTCTTGTAGCCCTGTTCCCTGCAAGGCCTGTTCCCATGCGTTTGATCCACAAAGATCCCTGAAGAGGCTAAAGTAAACCCTCCTGAAGTCTGTGGTTGTAATCTTGTGGTTGCCCTGCTTCCTTCTTGCCTGATACTGAACTCCACAATCTTATGGTCACTGCACCAAGGCTGCCCCCAGCCTTCACATCTCCAACCAGGCCTTCCTTGTTAGAATGAGGTGGAGCAGCACTGTTCCTTGTGGGTTCCTTCACTACCTGTGACAGGAAGTTGCCATCCAATGCTTTACAGGAACCTCCAGAACTCTTCGTACTTCACTGTGTTGCTACCCCAGCTGATGTCAGGGCAAAGTCCCCTGCAAGACACAGGACTCGTGACTTGGAAAGTGCCTCTAAGTGCCTGCAGGGGTGTGAGGAGGGGCATTTGAGCCAACTGGAGAGAACTCCTCCTCTCACAGCAGGGCAGCTGCTGGTTCTTTGAAATATTACTTACAGATACACTACCTTCTGATTACATATTCAAAACACTGTTTCAGGGATAATAGGAACATAAGTCTTTTTGTCAATTGTCTAGAAGATTAATCAGTATATTAAGAAGCATACAATCTAGTACTTATATAGACAGTAATCCCTACTAAGTAAGAATTCTATTACAACCAAAAAAAGGAATCGGCTCTAATATTTTGAACATGATTAACTATCACCCTGTATATTCTAGTCCCCCAGCTCCTTATGTAATCCTGCATCTTCCCCTTTCAATTGATCTTCTGCTACACTTACAAGCAGAGAGAAGATTTCACCTTCTCATTTAGGCTTTTACACAGCCCATACATGTGTGTAGCTTCCACAGCCACAGCTGTCATCAGCACACATGATTAGAATTATCAGAACTGCATTAGGCACTTCACAACAGAGAACATGCTACTTTCAGAAAAAAGGCAAAACTGGAAAGATGTGTAGTATGTGATGTGTTTGGTTATTGCCTTGATCTCCTGAAGGTCACAGCAATGTGTGTGGGATAGAGATACTGTTGCAAAATTAAATTTAGGAGAGTTTGGGTCACTTCTGAACTCCCAGTATTATATTCTAACTACATTAACTTTGGAGCAAATAAGCTGTCTTGATATACTGTAATCAGGTCATTCAGAAAACAGCCAAAAGCAAGAGCTTGCTGAAAACCAGATGCATCTGAAAGCAGAACTTTCTGACTACACAAATAGCATAAAATCATCTTATACAGAGCAGAATATTAGATTAGCATTTTATTTTGGAAATGGGCACTGCAACATAAAAAAAGGACTTTTTTTTTCTTGACTTGTCATTTCTAATTGCATCAAATTTCAATGACTTCATTGTATCATGAGACAATGAGATACATTATGGTTCTAGTTTCCATTACACGATGCAGCCCTCCTCACAGTCTTACAAATACTCTCCTGAAAGCTGGACAAATCTTCCCCTGCTATGATCCCCAACACATAGGTAAGTCACAAGAAAAAGCTGTTATTTAGATTTCACACCTTTCCTAATAATCCACTAAATAATATGGCTATAGTTTACAAAGAAGTGTATAATTATTCAGAAGGGAAATGTGTTGTACTGTAGACAGAAGGAAAATTCCAAATAGTAAGGATTAACCTGATGGTGTGAGCTAAGGCATGATGACTCAAATATTATACTCCAGAGTATATACAGTGTGTCTTGTCAAGGGAAGAAGTAACTTATTCTCCTTCTACAATTTATACCAAGTTATCATCATAAAAAGTGAAATAGAAATTCTTAGGTTCTCATACAGCCCGACAAGTTTTTATGAACTTTAGGACACAAAGTTGCATTAGGGCCATAGCTGCCATCTGTCATTGACTAAGCGTCTGGATACAAATGCATGAAAGGGCACAAGTGAGACTCAAATTCAATGGGTTAACTCACTGGAAAGTCTGTGGTCCATGCTGCTTGTTCCTATTACTACTGCTTTTACTAACCTTGTAAAGCATTTGAGGTCATCAAAAAGAAATACAAAGTCAAAGTTACTGTTAAACAAATCTTGATGAATAGATTTTTAGAAAGTTAAATCATTACACCTAGTCTTCAGTAATGTGTGCTTGAGAGAACAAAAGGTTTGGCCTGTGCTGATTCTTTTAAGCATGAATAGCATGAAGGTGCACAGGAAAATCTACTTGTCTTCACTGAGAAAATTGGATATCAAAAGGCAGTACTCACTCTAACTAAAAATAATGATGAGGGTACTTGGCCTATCTAGGATTCCAAGATAAAAGCTTCTTCTGAACTATTACTCCTCTCACAGCATAATGAGCAACACAGGACAACATTATGGGGCTCATGTAATGACCAAACCTTTTCTTACCCTTTATGCAGGGTCAATACCACTGTGTTTCTACTGTTCAAATTAATCAGGCATTTCTTGTTTTATCCAAAAACACTGCTTGCCCTTACACTCACAATTCTACATCTTCATAATGCATGTTCTGTGTTATACTCCTCTACTGAAAGTTCAGATCCTTGTTTTGAAAATCAAACCCATGCAAATAAAAGTGCAAGCAAATTCCTTATGTTCCTTGGTAAACCACTGCCACTGATGGGTAAATACTGATGCTCTTGGTCATAGTGAAGGGCACCCAAGCCATACAACACCAAGCTCACAGCTTTGATAATCAAGGATCAGAGCAGCAACCAGAATTAAATTGTCATATTAATTTTTACATAATTAAGAAGTTGAAGTTATAAGACTATTTTGACAGTAAATGAAAACAGCAATAGTTATATATCAGGAGAACATCCATAAAAACAATCATACATCTGCAGGTACAGGATACTAAATATATATTCCCAAAGTAGAGTGTGATGGTGGTGGAAATAAAAAGGAAGGAAAAACCTTACATTTGCCTCTGCCTTTGCTGGGATGTAGATCCTCATGCTCACAAAGAATTGGTCCATGTTGCTACATCCTGAGGAGAGGTTGTGTTTCCAGGTGATCTGGAACAACGCCAGTAAAAGAGTTCAAGATTAGATTTGCACGTGCCAAGTTTCAAACTGCCAAAGTGTTCTCTGCATGTAGCATCCAGCTTTTAAATAAAGCCATTTTGTTAGTCCATTTGCATGTTTTTAAAGTTTTGTCCATAATACCACACCACTCCTACATTAAAAATGTTTGTTGTCATTTTTTAAATCTGGATAATGTTAGAATAACTGTATTCTTCTGAAATAACTGTTGGCTTCTGGAATATTCAAACACCTTTTTTAGGCAGTTTAGTTACATTAAAATTTTCAGAGAAAATAGTAGAAGCTGGGTGTTTTTCAGTATTAAAAGGAATCAATTATCTGGTTAAATAGAAGTAACTAGTATACCTGTATATAATTTACACAGATATTGGTTAATAAATATTATAGTGTGACTTTTGCTACTTATGGACAGTAACTGTTTCCAGGAAAGGTATTTCAAGACTGGGAATCCACATAAGCACCACAAAGAATTAGTAATGCATTTCAAATAGATGTACTGACACAAAGGAATTCTTGGCTGTCACAGCTAAGAGAAATATGGACATACGAATTTGTATTTTAATTTTTTATCTTCTATTTTTTTGAAACCACAATGAGAGTATCACATCTCAGAAAACCTTCACTCTTTCTCAGCTATGAAGTACAAATTTAACCATGAACTTCAAAACAAGTTAGTAATAACAGACTACTGAAATTATCATGTTATGTATAATAAATATACCCTCTGGAAGACCTCAGTATTGAGAACATAAACACAGTACAAAGATTATGGGGCTTGTAGAGCTCATTCTAAGTAAAAAAAGTGACAGCAGATGATCTAGGAAGGCAACTCAAGGTTTCTCATTGTGAGTTAGACTCAATGAAATAATTCCTGACAACACTGACACTACACCAGGGGTTCAAGACTATTTGCTTTGCATGCTCAAGGCTGATGACTAATCTTAAATATTAACTTACATTCACTATACAGTGTTCAATTGGACACCAGCACTTAACTCTGCAGCTGGATTTTAAATCACCCCACTGAAATCAGAAAGGGGTCATTCACATGCAGGTATTATTCCATCAACCTTGAAATTTGTGGCAGTGGGGTAGAATGGGTTTTCTCTGCCAACCAGGCTCAGTATGCCTGTACAGTAGGAATGAAAAAAAATTGAATGATGTGTCTCAAAGATTAGGAACACAGAAGCCTTTTTTACTTTAGGTTCATTGATGCAGGTCAGTATGTGGTGGGGCTGGCATGGGGGAAATGGGGAAATAGTTGCCCTTAGTGACTGGTAGCTGAAACTACCTGAAGGGAGGCTGTAGTCAGGCGCAGGTTGGTCTCTTCTCTCAGGTAACTGGCGGCAGAACAAGAGGGCACAGTCTCAAGCTCCATCAGGGGAGGTTTAGACTTGATATTAGGAAGAAATTCTTCACTGAAAGGGTGATCTGCCATTGGAATGGGCTGCCCAGGGAGGTGGTGGAGCCACCGACCCTGGAGAAGTCTAAGAGTAGGCTGGATGAGGCACTTGGTGCCATAATTTAGTTGATGGGCTGTTAGATTATAGGTTGGACTTGATCTCTAAGGTCTCTTCCAGCCTTGCTGATACTGTGATAACTGTGACAACCACACAATACACACTGTGCACAATGCACTTCTAAAGATATTTAACCACTTAGTCTACCTTTCTGTATCACTAATGATTCAGAAACTTTCCTTCTCTACAATTTTCTGGGTTTTGTTTTACAAAGTGTTGAGAGGGACTTTTAAGTGCAAAAAAAAAAATAAAATTGCAACTGGTTGGGCTAACACATGTGAGAAGCAAAAGCTGCAGCTTCCACCCAGCCCCAAAAAACCTACAATCACAGATTCTAGGAAGTGCAGCTCGGTATGTTTTATTGCAGAAAGGATATACCAAGTCCTCAGAACTTTATTTGTTTTGTTTTGTTTTGTTTTGTTTTTTAAATAAATAAGCATAACAGAGTTCTGGTGGGCTGAGTAGTGCAAACCACCAACCATTTACAGGCAATCAGACAATCTGTGAACAAGCAGACAATCTTAGCTTAGCTTGACAAGACTGTCCAACTTGCAGGAGCTAGAAAGCCATTGTTATTGAATTCTAATTAATTATTTTACACTATAAATAAGACAATGAAACAGCTTTATCCTGAAAAATTAATTAAAGCATCAGCATAATTGACATAATTCTTGTAGAAGAGAAGCCTTTGAGCACTTCTTTTGGGAGGAAACCCATGTAAAGATTTCAAGTGTTTTTTCAAATATGTTTTAGAAAGTCTTTTAAACAGTTCTGTTAATGTCTTACTTCACCCTCAGCAATATTCCCAATGTCACTATTTGAAAAAGTAACTTCAAGTTTCTATCTCTATTTCAAGGTGAATGGCACTTAGACAGGCTATGCAAACATTAGGCAATTTTAAGTCCCATATCTGTGTTAATGAGACTACAAAGGAGACTGTATCATTAAATACTGTACCCACACAGTCTTGTCTTAGTACATTAGGAAGCTGACAGCGACCTTGAAAAGCATTAACACTCAAAAGAACAGCATTGAAACAGCTTCTGCTACAAAACTACATTCAAAGCATAAACAAATTGGTATAAAAGACTATTTGTAGAAGGAAAGGAATCTGGTGGGGCTGAAACTCTGGGTTACCTCTGCAATGAAACCATTCTGCAGAGAGACAGAGTAGCTACTTATGCTTTTACTTGGCTGGTAGTGGTTGTAACTCATATCTGTTCTTAAATGGGGGGGAAGAAGATAGGGAAGATAAGTGATGTGTTATCAGAAGCCAATTTTGGTCATATAAACAGCTTACATAACACTGCAGCAAGTTCCTGGGAAGACCTGGAGAAACACTGATAAATGATATCATGATAATCCTAGAAGAACAAAGAACTGACATGGGTCATACTGAAGGACAGATTGATTGCACAGAATGCAACTCAATAAATACGAGCAAGAGGTGAAGGCAATAAAATTAAGAACTAACAATATATAATAAAGTAGTATGAAACTGGGAATAGCTGGAGGCTTATTACAATTGATTCTGAAGCTGAGATACCAAGAGTTAATAGGTGTCTTTGAAAAGACTAACTCAAGTCAGAAGTTCAGTCAACCCTCTTTCAGTAGCATCACAGTCCATGTACTGCTATTCTTATTACGAGTTCTGTGAACTGTAGTAAAGGTTTTTCTGTAGCAAAGACAACATCACTTGATTGAGAGACCTTAGTAAGTGAAAAGGCTCAAAGAGCTGAAATTTCTCATGACATAGCAAATTACTCTGATTTCAATTTTAGAAATTCTATCAGAAACTAATATCCAATAAGCTTTTTAGAATAAGGCCTATGAGGCCATGTTCTATTTGTCAAATGCTATAACAAGTGCATTAATAATTATTTACATTAAAGAATTTTATAAAGCAATGCATTATCTATGCTCACTGACAGAGAGAAGGCAGAGAACATGAAAGGGTCTGAATAGCGAAGTCAACATAAATTTGTACAGTAATAAAATAAAAATGGCAAAACAGCAGCTTAATGTGACAGAGATGAAAAGAAATCTTGTCATTGCAAACATCTCTCTGAAAAATGCAAAACATTCCGTCATTTTTCAGAGCATATATAAGTTTCTATCAGTTTCCAGAGCAATTTATGAATTGTGACATAAATTGTATGTGAAGCGTAAGCTGGTTACAAGAGTAAAATGCTAATAGAAAATATAACCCATTTGTTTAACTAACCATGCAAGTGTATGACAATTTATCATATTTATTAGGTCCCTTGCATAAACACATAGAACACTGAGCTTGTGGAGCTTAAGAGACTTGAGTGGTTTGACAGGGTACATAAATTAGTTTTCATCTTATACTTTCTTCACCTTCTCATGGGTTCTTTTGTGCCCGAAATAATTTTGTTTTATCTGTGAATCCATCTCATCCATACTTTATACTGAACTGATACACTGGAATTGCTTTACTGTCTTACAGTGCCACTTCAATAACTGCTTTGTTCTGTTGATGAGCTCACAGTTCACATTCATTCTATCTTAATGCAGACTGTATTTCACCAATAGAGAAAATCTATGTGCTTGCTACAGATCATTTGAAAGGATACTTCTCTCTTTTTCAAAATAATGTTACCCCATTCTTAATTACACTTGTTTCATTATAGTAATTTCTAGATCAGCTGAGAAACCCCCCCCCCCCCCCCCCCNAAGCTTTTGGACAACAATAACTGAAACTAAAATTTCATTTGTGTCAAAGACATTGGGAAAGAAATTATAAAGAACTGCTTATGTAGGGTGACACCGTGTTGTAACTCCAGTTGGTCTCAGAGCTGATTCCTTTGGTGTTGCATAGTGTCAGAAGGGAATTCTCTGATGAGCAGCCCAACCTCACCCCAAACCTTCAAGAAAAATCTGGACACGGTATCCATTCCTTATCACATCTGAATACAGGCTTCTTTCTGTTTATACAAATTTAAACAGACAATTCCAAAAAGGAGCAGTAATCTCTACTCAGTGTTGGGGAGGGTTGTTTTTATTTGAAAGTAAAAAAGGATGACTGCATTTATTAAACCAATCATTTTTATCTTCACCAAAAGTCTCACTTCTCTTAACCTTAAAATCCAAAATGCCCGTGTTTTTCATTTTGATATTTAGTTCACTATTTTGCTGGATATAAGAAAACAGCAAATGCATGTAGTTTAAAAGAAATGTGGAGGAGGCTGCTCATTTGTGCTACTCAGCTGGGACCTTAGTTATCTTCCTCTCAGTCTACTGTTGCTCCTTCATTTCCCAAGTTTTTAAAATGAGACTGGGGTAGTTAAGTTTATTATGGATACAATCTAAATATTCCAAATAATGTAAAATATAAACAGAAGCTCTGGGATGGAAAATAAAATTGTTCTGTTCTTTTTGTGATTGTCCTTAGTTAATATACAAATGTTAAATTTGATGCAAGTTCATTTCAGCATCTTAACATTAATATCAATTTCAATCTCACAAGGGTATTCATGTGTCCCAGTAGAGAGGACTGAGCTATTTTGGATAATAATTTCATTGTCTTCATTTAGTGAGAACATTTTTTTCCTGCATATATTTGGAATTATTTTAAAAATTGCATTTGTTCTGCATCTCAGTCATATTTTATTTCTTCTTTTCAACATGTTTATTATCTATATATATATTTATTATTAATTCATTCTGTTTTTTCCTCTGCTCTAACTTACTGAGTTTGATTGCTGTGGGTTTTTTCCCCGCTTCACACTGTGAAATGGACTTGCAGTCAGACTCGCAGCAGCAAAATGTTCAACATTCACCCCCATCTTGACGATCCCTGTACTGTCAGCGGTGAGTTACTGTGACAGAGGGAGAACACAGCTGCCAACTTCATGAAGCAACTTCAACTCCTCATTGCTGCTTGAGCTCTAAACCTGGAAGTACTGAAGGGTTCTAAGGAGGAAGGAGATCAAGGAACAAGAAGAACAAGCACAGGCTCATTAAATTATGGCTACTCTGCGTGTTTGTGATTCAGAGGCAATAGCTGAAATATTTATGCTTAGCAAAACAATAAAATATACTAAGGGAGAAGGTTAATATTTTGAAAAAAACTTCTGAGCAACTTCCACGTCGTGATAAAAGCAAATCAGCAGATAGAATAATCTTATATTGCCCATTAAAGTCTTTGTATCATCAAGTACAAAAAACGATTAGAAAATTACAAGCCCCAGTAAAATTTACAAGGAAAAATGTAATTTTCAAAATTAGAGAAGTAGTTCTCTATATTTTTTAGACAGATGAGGAGCTATGTTTTGCAGTTCTTGAGTCCAGTGTATTTATGCTTGCACCAATAAACAGATCCAAGGCTAGTGGATACAGTGCAGCCTGGAGAGCTCAGAGCCTTAGGGACAATGTGCTAAGACTTATTATATGATATAAGGATAAGGCTGCCCCAGGTGATGGATTAGAAAACACAAGAGAAGATAATGAGCAAGTTTTGCTTGTTTCAGCAAAGCCATATAGATGCATCCAAGCAAAATCAATGAAAGAGTAACTGGATGTTCTTGTCAGTGCAAGACAAGTACCTAGCTGTTGGGATAAAATTATTTTAATTAAATGTGTAAAACCCCCACTTAGTTTAACATATTTTCTCTTATCACTCATCAGTGCTAATCAACAGTGATTTTCAGAAAAATTGCAGTTTTTCCTCCACTGCTGTCACAACATAACTTACATTTCTTTTATTTACATATATTAACTTATTATATTCTTCAGAGTAAAAGAAGTTGAGTAGGCTAAGGATTCAGGAACAGAATGCACTGGTACAAACAGCTTATATGGTGCAAAGGAAATGTACTTTTATAAATTTATCCAAGGAAATTTTAATTTTCAAGAAAAGTCATGTCTAAAATGTAATCGTCATTGATTTCAACCTTTTTCCAAAATGCCTTCTAGAAAATATGTTTGAAACATTATTAACAGCTTACAAAAGGGCATTTGGCTGCACACCTAAAGGAAACAATATTATTTCTGCTTTATGTATAGCACAAGGATAGTTAATGTAGAAGAGATCTGACACCATATTTGTAGCACACAGTTATGGCTGAGAACAGTTTCCCTCATAAGGCTTCTGTACCTCAAGTAAAATAGGATTTCTAAATGCAGAAATGTTGACTATGTAAGAAACACCTAACTAAAATTTGCAGATGGTCGTTTTGATTTTAACAATCCACATGACCACTGGGATAGAAATATTGCTTTAGGATCAATAAGAGTGCAGAAATAATGACTGTACTTACTCCTTGGTACAGAAACACATGAAACATCTAGACAATCCCTAAATTCCTTGTTGTAGGGGCTATTTAAATATTTGCAGACTTGTGTTTACAAGGAAATGAAGATACATGAGCAACTATTCTTAGTCCCACTTTTTTCATCTGATAGTTTCAGTCCCTAACACAAAAGAGCAACTCAGCACTGTTTGTCTCCCTTCTCTTGAAATGGCGTGTTCTGGGTGTGCAGTGCCCTGAACTCCAGAGATAAGGGATGGGGGTCAACACTGGACATGAAGAGTTCAGCACTTAATATGACAAAGTGCAGTTAGGAACCCAATAGCCCATAAAAGACTCGAGACAACCAAACAAATGTCCTACTGTCTGTTCTGGATCCAGAAGAGAGATACATTTGGGGTCAACACTTCCACTCATTCTATGTCAGGGAACACGTGGCCTGCTGTGAGAGATCACTTCAGGGTTGACTAGTGGACCGAATCAGGGAAATCCATGCAACATGGTGCTGTTGCCCTCAATCAATCCACTATGACTTTTTTTTTTTTTTTTAAATCCTAGTTTTTGCACTATAGTTAAAGAGGTGTTACTATGAAAGATGTCTCTGAACAGGCATCAATCCAGTGCTGATGCATGCTTCAGGAGGCAGCAAAACCAAAGAAAATGGAAGATCCCAAGCCTCTGGAAAAGGTGAAGTCGCTCATTGTGAAGAGCATAATTTCCATTCATTAAGGCTGGCTCCTGTATTTCTTATAGGTAAAACATTTGAAACGCACTCTTCCTAATGATTACTAATCAACCTGAATTTTTCTTGTGCAAAGCTGAGCAAATAGATTCAGCCCATGAAAACTGCTCACTCTTCAGTCAAACCTCATGCATCAATTCCATAAGAATTTCTTCCTCATTGATAACTCCACCAGACCCTCCAACTGATTCTGGATGCACAGAGCCCCCTGCAGCCTCCCCGTGCCTTCCAGACCAGGGAGGCACCTTCTGCTGCTCTCAGCAAACACTGTGCCTGCATTTCCACTCATTTGAAAACCTCCAGCTCTATCTTGGAGTGACTGGTACTGGGTTTTCTGCACGGCTCCACAACCCAGCACAGCAGAAACTTTGCTTGTTTTGTATTTTTTTATTCCCAGTGGCAATACTGCAGATCAGGACAAAGTGCAGGGATCCCATTCTCTCCTGACTTATGCATGAATGCTAACTTGACAAGTGGCACAAACACATCTGGTAATGATGGAGGAAGACAGGCAACATTTAATCCACCTTTTATATCCCTTCTTCAATGAGGTGACACATAAAACTCATTAATTAGTCAAAAATGTTCCAATTCATTCAGCTAAATTTTTGCTTTGAGACATGAGAGGGCAAAATCACATTTTGAATGATGAATGTAAACATTTCAAAGCTGGTTAATGTTCAACAATGCATGGAGTTTGCATACACATGAAAAATAAAATTGTTCACTGGTAGAGGACTCTGTGATGGACTTGTGGAACACAAGCCTCAACACTGCAGTAACTGTGCTATTATTCCAATAGATGTGCAGTGTTATGCAACAATACAGACCACCCTGCTAGAGTTCATTTACTCAGTCGGAGGGAGAGCACAGCAACTGGAAATCAACAGGGCATATCAGCACAGGATACATCCCTCTACTTCTGTTTTATCAGACAACGATCACATTATATAAGAAGAGATTATGACAACAAAAGATTTGAGCAATGTAAAATGCTACTGTAATTGCTGATGCTTTAGAACATTTCAGATGATTGTTTCCTACTTAAACTTCAAAGCCCTAAATGTAGAGCCAGATTAAAGGAAAGACTTTTTCTTTCCATCAGTTTCAAAGAGTCAAACCTTAGATGGAATTTGAAGGTTCCTGTGATTTCACAGAAAAACATCCTATTAAATTTTGATAGTGCCATTTTTTAGGATGTAAGGACTGTAAGACAGTAACTTCTAGCTGAATATTGTCATAAATCTCAGCTTGACAATAAAAACTTATTTTAGTACAAACCTGCAAAGTAATATATTAATGTTTTCAACACATACTGAAATTACACATTTAAATTCAAAATCCTTTAGTACCCAAATGCATCACAAATGGCAGTTTTGGAACTTGTTTGAGGTACAACAGCCTATTTCTTCTGCAGAGTATTGGGTTTGAGAAGATTTTTCCACAAAAAAGTGTCAACATAACAGGTATTGCTGCATAACAGACTTGCTGTCCATAAATTTCTTCCTCATTCTCCTCTCCCCACCTTAACATGACCATTTAGGCAGGAAATTTTCACCTTGTGATGGGAACACAGTTAAACTAATTTGCCATGGAGAGGTGTGTGTTCATCTAGTGATGAAGTGAACATTCCCATAAGAGCAGGAAGGAAGTGTACTGGGAAAGAGCATATCAAAAGGAGCAGCATCTGAGGCGTCTATTGAAGGCCTGTGATTTGTCTGTATTGTCATTTAGGAATAACATGACTGCTGCACATTAGAAAAACAAACATGTCATGCCACGACATGAATTTCATACAAATAATGAAAATTGATATATATGAAACCTCAAGAATGCCTGTTCAGGGGCATCACTACTATGATTTTATTCTACTTACTCTCCAGGCTGCAAACCAGATAAATCCAACCAGCAGAAATTCTGTTCAATCATATTATTTGTGAACAACAAAGAGCCAGATCACTAACTACATTCTTCAGCGAGCACTAGAGGCTTCTCAAGCTGACAAGTATGTTTCAATACATTGCTGTTACTACAGCTTTGCAAAGGCAAGGTGACACTTTGAGATTAAAATCAGAAGATGCAACTATATTGATAGATAACTTGTCAAGCAGCATCAGAATTGAATAACGAAAAGGACATGGGGATAAATCATCTCAAACAAGATGTGCTGCTGCTGCTCAGCAGCCCCTGAGCTGCGATGTCTAAAGTACTGTGGGATTTTTTTCTCTGTCAGCTCTTTGCAGCATGGATGGATACCCAATTTCACATCAGGAGGCAAGCAAAATGTCATGGTCAGTGGAGTTCTGTCTTGAATTGTGACACAAAAGTCAATACTGTGTGTTCTTCAAGTTAGTCTTTGTAGGGAAAATAAGAAATAAATTAATATATTAAGCTTATTGGGTGCACAGCGTGCCTAGATTTCTGAAGAATGAGACAAATTTCTTTTACAAAGGCAGAAATCAATGAGAAGTTGGTATCCATATACACACATACAGATCACATAAGGACACATGGTCTGCATGAAGGTTTGACAAGGATATTATGCAATATTCTAAGGAGCTTTTACTATTCCAGTGATTAAAAACTCCTGCATCTGTTAAAAAGCCACTGAACATCACACAACCTTAAATATGTTTACTCTCACACTATATTTTACTCCTCTCCTTTCACAAATGGAAAGCTGTGGTACATGGTAAGTCTGCAGTGGAAAGTTGATCGTCAGTCTAAAAGGTTTAATGAAAGCCTTGCTATTTACATTTTCTCTGTTGAGATACTTTAGATATTTAGGATATGCAGAAAACTTGAATCCGTTTTAACATGGGCAACATGGGCAAAACCCCCAGTTTTTGCAGTCTGAATACCAGATGTATTCGGACACATTTTTGTTGCATTTGAGTCTTATGTACTTAACAGTGGTGAAGCACTGAATCCCAAAGTAGGCTCTCACAAATGAAATATTTAATTGCATCAAAAATAGTTTATTTCTCTTTATTTATCTTCATATACACATACACTCAAAAGAAGCACATGTGAATACACAAATTCTGGAAAGCCTTAAGATATAAACATTCAATCAGGTTTCTGTTCTTCCTTTTGTTAATTCTCAACCCCCTGCCCAAAGTGAGCATCAGGTCAAATGCATTTCAGGTTTGGTTGATAAAGGAAGTTAAGCCCACAGAAGAAATACCTAAAATTCACTTGGCCAGGCTTTTTGCACCTCCAATAAGGGCAAACAGTTCCCTGCAGAGCATCACTACCACCAGATTCCAGAACTATGAGCTGGACAGGAAGGCGAGTGTGTCCCAGGCTCTGATGTTTGTCTTTAGCTGTGGCAGGACCTTGTAATGTGGGCACAAGTCATGAGATGCTCAGCTGTACTTCAACTGGGAAAATGGCAACCAAACTGAGCCCCACCAGAACATACTGTTATAGCAAAATTACACTGCTAAATCAGGAATGACTGATTAGTCAGATTGTGCTCTGCTTGGTGAGGCGTGTTTTACAGAACTATACAGAAAGCTTTTATACAAATCTCTCCTAACAGCTCTTACTCTGAAATGCAACAAGCTGCAATTAAAAAAAATGTGCTTGTATATTCCTAGCACAGCAACATTGCAACCTGTCTTTGCTGAAGACTGGCTGATAGTAATTATTTCACAAAACTCCAATACATGCCGTCTGTCAAAAACTCTCTAGAGACTCTCATTTCCAAAATTTCCAGCTATATCTGACTCATTAATTAAAATGAAGCATTAAAGAAAACTATCAAAGAAACATTTGCCTTTGATATCACCTGGCTGGAAACCAACTGATGAACTTCAGTGTTTCCAAGTTTTATTACATTTTCCCATATTACAGTTTCACATAGAGTTTTAAACCACAACTATTAAAATATGTGAGGTCTAACTTCTAATTTATTTTACCTGTCTATGTAAAAAAGTCTTCCAAAAGAAGAATGACAGAAGACAAGTTGTAGAGGTAGAGCTTCAAAAAACTCTGAGTGAAACAACATAGTAATAGGCAGATGTAATGAAACAAGGGAGTTAATGAGGGAGACAGACACACAGCTTAGAAATCACATACTACAGCCTCCAAGGAGATCAGCAAGATATTGAACAGAAGGATCATCGTTCCCTTCACAAAAAAAATTAGTATCAGTTGAAATTAATTGGTCACGTCTCCAGCAACTTCTACTCCCTCAAAGATGTTGGCAGAAAGAAAGAAGGAGAATGAGAGAAAGAAATAAAAAGCATCTGAGTCGAGAAACACATTATCAAAGGGGAACGAAGAGTTGTCCAGGACCAGAACAGAGTTTTGGAAAGAAGGGTTAATACTGGAGGAGCACCAGATATACTCCATGGACAGAGCACTGTGCAGGAGATAAAGTTTAGGAGAGAATCACTAGCAATGTTTTACCCAGAAATAGCAGGAGGCAAAGTATTCAAACACAAGAAATGTGTAGAGGAAATATTCAGTACAATAGCACAAGATACTTTGCTTCATAAAGTTTAAAACCAGAAAAGATTTTAAGCTTTACCTCTTAAATCTTTTCAAACATCAAAGAACTGTTTCCATATATTAAAGCTGAAACTGTCTACAGTGGCTACAAATGGACTGACTACCAGTTTAATCTGCTACCTGAGAGATGTGCCAGTGTCTCTACCCAGAGTAAGCTACTACTGCCCTTACTGCTCTGCAGTATTTGTTTCCACTTGCATTACAAAAAATCCGTGTAAAGGAGATTGAAACCCTCAATGCTAAAATCTCTGCCTGGACAGGCAGGCACACCCCTTTTCACTACAACCATACAAAACGTACACAGTTTTTAAACTGATACAAACAGCTATGATGGCAAACACAGCAAACTACAATCTTGGGGTGTTTTCTGCAGGTACATACATATCTTCAGCAGCTTCAGAGTAGAACCTCTCTTAAAACCCAAGACCTCAGTGTCACACAACAACTCACCTGCAGGACTGCAGAACCAGCCCAGGGCTGGCACAGACTCTGCCCAGGACAATGCCCTTACAGGGGACACAAGCCCATCTCTCAGCAGAAAGGCTGTAACATCAACAGCTGCAGTACAACACAAACACTACAGATGTGAAGGAGTGAGATATCTGGCTATTGCTATGCATCTATTCTGAGATGTAAAAATATGTACTCAATAACTTTCCATATACATTTTCCTCAAGATGTTTAAAGCAAATTTATTCTGTGAATAACAGCCATTTTTAAACTATTTAGTTTAGAATTTAGATATTTAATTTCTAACAATTTAGGTCTCATCAAGGTCTAGGTTAATACCTGGAAACAGCCAATTATTTCTCATTGAAGCAAACAGTCAAGAGGCCCAAGTAGGGACACACCAAATTATACCACTAATAACTGACATTATTAGATTTTTGTTTGTCTGCAATTTCAACGTTAATTTAGAAGATTGAGGGATCTCACCAGAACACATCAAAAGATAAAAAGCCATTATCTTATGGAAGAAGAGTACCTAATTCAAGATAATTGTACTGTAGCAGACCTTTGGCAGTTTTTATTTGCTGGGAAAACTGCCTTCCTTTGATGATACTGTAGAACCCCATTTGCTAATATTGTTCATTTGCATCTTAATTTCTTGAGGAATGCCTCTCCCAAAACCAACCGGCAGAATTTCTCTTCTCGCAGTAGGAAGGCCTTAATGTCAGACAACCTAAATGACGCTGATGTCTCATTTACATAATCTATGGCAAACTCAGCAGAAAAGTTGAGCATCTCTGCATATCAGGACCACGGACAGAATGACACAGGCAGAAGAGATTCTCAGGTGTATTTTTATTGTGTGGTGCAATATTGAAGCAAAACCATCATGGTTTACATTTATGCACAATACTTTTCCAGGTGATTAAGCAGCAACGAACAAAACTGGAACAACTCCTGCTGTGGTCACCTAGACATCCCTCCAGACCCAGCCTGCACCTGTAAATGGTCTCCTGTGGATACAGAAGCAGAAAGAGCGAAGGGGAGATGCAGCACTGAGAGTTTAGCCACGTCCCTCTTTGGCTGAGGCACTTCCCCAGCACTGACACATCTCCTCCCAGCTCTGCCGCCACCGCCTCTCCTCTTCTAACACTGTCAAACTCCAAACCTTCTGCCAGCCAGCAAAACCAGGTGTAACATGGGGAACCTTCTATCGCCTGTGAGTTTTAGTCTATAAATTTAATTAAATGTTGATTTAGCACAAAAAAAATTGATTTCGCCAAATAAAAAAAGAAACAATTTCCCAAGCAATACTTTTGCAATTTTCCACTGGGAAAACTTTTGGGGTTATTTTGGTTTTTTTCTTGTTTTTTTTTTTTTTTTAAATACAATATTCTCTCTTAAATGAACTGAAAACAATTTCATATATATAAAAATGGGCAAAAGAAAATGTTTTAAAAGCTATTTTACTCATAAACCCAAATGACTACCCAGGAAGGAAGGGAGGGGAAAAAAAAAAAAAAAAAGAGTAAGAAAAGTAAAAGAAAGTCAGAATCATGTTTTTCTGCCTATGTTACACAAAAAGTAGCACAATAAAACCGGTTTTCAAGAATTTTCTCTGACCACTAATTTTATTTTTCTGTGCTTCTAAATGGAAAAGCCTCTTTTTTGTATTTAGTAACTACTGAATATACTTCAGAAACAAAATAAGGAGATAGGACTAACATTTTGAGGTCTGTTTCTAGATAAGTCATCACATGACCTATCATACCATACCAATAATTTAAATTCTGCTCATGTTTCCCCTCTTGCTGAAAACGAGGACATATAACTACACGTGCAGTATTAGGATTGTCTATCCCACTGCATATGTCCTATGTATAACAATTCTGTTCACTCAGAGTATTCTAATCTCATACTCTATTCAGAAGCACACACAGTAAGTACCCTGTTCCCTGCTGATTTGCAAAGGCCCACAAATTCCCTTCTTCCAAACACCCCAAGATTTGCTGCCATGCCTTTGTTAAGCAGTAGCAGCAGCTACCCGTATTTCTCTCTGCACAGAACACTAGCATAAAACAGGATAATTTCATGCTTCCTTATCCTTCACATTTAACATGTGACTGATATTCCTCTTGGCATCTTTATGATGCTGCTGTAGCAGGTTTTACACCCAGCTTTTATCAAATCTTCTCATCTAATTGGAAATGCCTGCATGAGTCATGTAGCTGGCTACACTCATTGTCAGTGAGTCCCTGTCTCTGCCAAGTCTCTCAGTTCTGGGGTTGGACAGTGCACATTTTCCCCCCCGTCCACGCCCACACAGTGACACCCCTGTAGCCACAACTTGTACAGATGGAGCTGAAGCTTCTGCACTCTGCAGTCATTTCATTGCTGTGCTGGATGTTGTCTAGCATTGAGTTCTTTTCTGGGACTCCAGTAAGGTTTACTCTCGTGGCCAGCACTACTCCGCACTATTTGTTGAATATTCTGAACAGCACACTTTTCAATTATAAACACTTCACGAAACTGCTACAGGCAGAGGTGGCAGGTTACAGAGGTTTGGTGTGTCTGCCCACATCATGAGGTCTGAGCTGATATTATTATCCCTAATAAAAACAGTTCTGAAGAAATACATCTTTGAATCTTTTTCTCTACTCCCTCATTTTTTTAAACTGCTCTCCCAGGCCACAGATTATATTTTCTTTTTGAAACATTCAATTTCTACAGAAACAAAAGTAGGAAAGTTGCTCCAAAAGTTTACATAATTGTGCAGCTTTTAATCCAGTAATAACTCCTTCAAGGCAAAACAGTCTTAGTGCTACAAATGAATGCTTTTTAGCCTCTTCCAAATGCATAAATAACAAGCAGAGAGCATTTATCTCTTCAATAACTTAAATTCATCAGCTGTATCTTAAGGAATTGCTTGCAAAAATAATTTATGTGCAAATGTTTAACCCAGATCGATTACATTGCCAAGTAGTATGTCAACTATTGAGACATCTAATTTACAGACTCACAATAGATACTTTACTAAATTTTGCATTCATCTGTCACAGCTGTGTTCGATGATTTGACCCTGATTACAATTCAGACAGTTCCTTTCTGTGACAATTCCTTTTGGTATCTCATTCATCTCCACAATGTCAATGAGACCGGGAATAAAAGAGGAACATTCTGGCCTCTATTTACTGTATCTATTACCAGTTGTCTGCAGATCCTTTACTGTAACAGAACAGCACAAGGGACCGACTTTGTTAAATCCTCCCTCCTTCTGAGTCTTTCAGGCATGAGAGAAAGAAATCAGCACTATCCCCCTCTTCCACTTGCAAGACCACATGGAGTGTTACAGACAAAAGAAATCAAAAGATTTTAAACCCCATCATATGGAAAGTAATCTTCTAACCATGCTGTGAGCCAAGACTGCAGAATAATGACTCACAGAGTAGTCTAGAATAACTAGAAAGTTGTTTCCACAGCCTGTGTAAGCAGTGATGTTCCTACTGAATTACAGGGAAGAAAACAGGAATGTGAAAACTTACACCGCTCTCATTTAACCAGGCCAGCTGCGGTTGCCTGACTGGCACCTGCCTCAGCTCTCTCTGGTTTGTTTTCCCAGGAAAACACTGACCCTTCCGTCTGCAGTTGCCTCAGACACTGAAGTAGGGAGAAAATCGAAGCAATCTTTCCTCTCACAGGACAGTTTATAGCAATGTTGAACTGCTACAGCAGCTTTTTCCAGTAACCTGACTGTGTTTGGGAGAAATGCAGAGAAATAGGAGGAAAGCCTTTGGCAATTGTCAGACTGCAAAGAAACCTACTGGCTAAAGCTGTCAACTGAAAGATAAAAAATGATTCTGTAAATCAATGGGTGAGTATGGGAAAATAAATAAACCAACAAACCAACTGTGAGTAAGAAACTGAGAGCAACCAGCACCTGGTCCTGAGAGAGAGTATTAGACTGACTTCTACTGCCAAGGCTCAGAATTGTCAGGCACAGAGGCTTCCTAACATAAGAAATAAATCCAGCATTGGTTCTTCAGCAAAAACAAAAGATATCAAAGGCAACTTTCCCTAATGATGGGACAAGTTTTTGTAGGAAGAAAAAGGGAACTTTTCACAAAAAAGTGGTGTATTTGACTAAAATGCCTTCATTTGTTGTCCGTATAGCAAACTGAAAGCATGATAAAACCAGTTAAATGGTGACCAATAGAAGCAATAAGATCACAGCCTAGAAGGCCTCAGATTTTTTTTCAGGTGCAACGTAATAAATTACTGCCAGTTGAAGAATTCCTATGTCAGTAAATACCTTTCTATACAATTAGGCAAAGGATGTGACAAACATCCTCACAGAGAACAATTTCATTGTCATTTAACAAGATTCTCAGTTGCTGCATTTTCCACAGCAGAAACATTAGTGGAGCCCAAAGATACAAAGAACAGTGGTATCAAGGAAACACAGGGCATATGCTGATGCTTGGATGAAAAATCCAGCTATCATGAGACATGGTGTTTGCAACAGCACATCACTTGAGGCTGTCAAGCTGGCTCAGAGAGGAAATGGGAATTGCTTAATGCTGAGATACAGCTGCTACCCCTGAGTACTGTGACAAAGATAAACAAAGATGGAAGAGACTACAGGCACACCTGGCAGGAAACTGGGCTCTGCGACAAAGAGGGATATTACTGACAATAACCACCGTTAATCGTCAAGGCAGAGGCACAGCCCTGCCTGCCAGGGAGTGGTCAGAGCTATGCCAAACACAGAGATTGGATCTGGTCATAAAACCACTACTGAAGTTTAAACATACACCTGCTTCCCTTCAAATGGCCTGTGTTTTCAGCCATTACTTTTTAGCATCTCCTCTCTCTCAATACAGATATATTTTTGAAGATTATGGAGTAATGAAATTTTATAATACTTTACCCAAATAAGTAGCAACAGGTGTTTGAGAAAAACTTTTTATTTGAGGTTCTACTCACACGTTCATTCACTTTACCATGATGAACACACGACATGGAAGGGGATGATAGGAATGCAGGGCTTGCTTCACCTGGAGAAAAGAATGCTGGTCTAGATGGCAGTGGCAAGGGAATACAGTGTGACCTGCTTGCTTTTTTATTTTTTCAGAGAAGTGTTTTTTCAAAGAAGCTAATAGATTTTTCTTTTCCCCATAATTAATCTAAAAAATAGCAGTAACCACAAAAAGTATGAAACAGGAAAAAGGAACCACATTGTGTGACAACGCTAATAAAATCGTAAATGCTTAGTGCAAGTATCATTATTTGTTACACAATTCCATTTTATTTGATAATTGGATTCTTTATTTTAGCATAGCATCAGTAACAGCCCTTGGTGAGCAGATGTCTGTGTCCTTCAAAGAACAACAAAATACAGTATCTCAAAAGACAAGAAACAGTCTTTCTTCTAGCCAATATCTAATCAAAATTTTTCTCCTTGAATGCATTCTGGGAAAAATCAGTACTTTGGGTAAGACAAGTTTCTAGCCTTTAAACTTGCCATCTGAAAGGTTTTCAAGACATTCCCCCCCCATCCCTGTACTTGCAGTATTTCAGTAGAAAGCTAGAGATTTAACTTTTATTGATTTATCCACACATTTACTCCATGTTGGCACCAGGCCGTCCCAGACAATGCACAGTTTGATGATGCCCATCCCATCGTTAATTGGCATTTCCATCAATAGTCACCACCAAGACAAGGGGGAAAGAAACTCTTACTAAATTACTTCCACCAAAAATGTTCCGGTTCAGCAGGTGCCAAGATTAATTACAGCTCTTTCCCTTCAGCTATATAGGTCTCAAATGAAAAAAAGCACCAATTTTTGAAGCCATTGCTGACAAGAAAACCTAGGTAATAACCTGGGACTCCCAATTTATGTTAAATCAATTCTAAACTCAGTTACTAAACCTAACTGCTAATCATATCCTCCCATAATGCTGGGAGACGTTTAGTAGAGTAGTGCCCTCCCAAATTAAAACCCAGTAAATGTTTTCTGAGGAAGTAACATTTGGAGCACTTTCTTCTACATCTTTGAAACCTGAAGAAGCTACAAGAATTACCCACAAATCCTCTGCTAAAAAGACCAGATTTGGATGGCTGAAAATAAGGTAAGTATATAAAAAATTACTATATTAATTTGGTATTAGCTCTTCTAATTGTTTCATTTCTTATTCATAAGATTTTTACAGGAAAATTATTTCATGGGAAAAAACTATGGATTTTCAAGCTTTTCTGTAGTCATTGATGCCACATATTTTTATGTCTTTCATTTACTGACATGGGAAGCAGACATTTTCCATCCTCCCTGATACTTGACATAATCAGACTGTTAAATGTTAACTTGTTAAAATATGCCAGATAATTATTCTCTATTATAAATCATTTAGCTGATTTCTATTAATAATATGGCTGGCTGCTGCTAAAGAGCTCTGGAACTGCAGTTGTGAGAAAGAAAAGATGTGAAACTGGAGAAAGGTGCCTTGATCCCAGGTGTTGTGTTTCCTTCAAATTAGTGGTATTAAAGCAAGAAAGTGCAACACAATTTCCCAGATATTTTGTGAGCAGTAGGATCCTCGAACAAAACCAAGAGTCAGTTTTTATTTCCCCAGGACTGAAACATTTTACATCCTGCATAAAACCAGAAGCAATAAACAAAAAAACCCATAAAACAACAGACAGGTAGAAGAGAAATAAAAAAGGGGTTCAAACAACACTTGTGCTCACTGGGTTTCAGGACTATGGTCTTTTGCTTGATTTTAAACCAACTCAGTGACTTTCTGAATATACTTAATTACATACAATCCCCCCCAGTCCCAGATAGGACTTCTCTGGGTTTGTGGACCTGTCTGCTCTTTGCTACTCCAAATTAACAATTTTATAGTACTAAGAACTGCTGATTAGACCATTCTTTTCAAAGGTCAAGCAAAACAAAACTGCTTTAAAAAAATATGATCTATTTTGAAACAGATAAATTCTCCTACTTTTATCTTTGCAAAAGTATCTGTGTTTATCATGTGCCCCAATAGATACCTGACTCCAACAGCTTGCGTGAAGCTCATTGTTTCATTCCAAATAATTCAATAAGTCCATGAGTGGATTCAGGAAACACAGAACCTCATTATAGTGAAATTTGACAATAATATTTAAATGCAGGGTTGGCTGATTTTAAAAGGTGCATATAACAGGGTTTGAAATGGTTTTGTTCCTTTCTCACAGCCTAGAGCAAGCACAAGCAATAGCAGCAAACCCTGCAGGCCAGTCCTGGGGCAGGCAAATCTACTGTGGTTAAAAGGTTTGCATATTGCTTGTCTGGCCCAATTTTAACGCAGAAGTAGCAGTTAAAAATGCTTCACACATATCTATCAATTCCTTAAAGAAAAACCAAGGCATATTCCCTGCAATATTGTCTTTGTACCTAAGAAAACCTGAAACCAGACACATCTTTATGTTGTGCTATAGAATGGTTTCACTTGTAATCCTGACCATCCTACTCCATTCAAGAGAAGCAACTAACTTTTTTTAAAATACAGCTACTCTTTATACAGATTAAGAGTGATCAGTGCCTTAATGAGTAAATAAATACCAATGTATTTATGTCAAAATTTATTCTTTTTCTTACACTTTAACATTTAAATCTTAAAAAAACACTATACTCTTGTATTACATTATAGTCTCCTTAAGAGAAAATCAGATTTTAGTCAAAAAAACTACATAAATATTTCAGTGACTTAAAGTTTTCTTTTAATGTTTATATTCTCTGACTGTAGAGAAACAGGGGTAGTGACAAGTTTTCTGATTTTGGGTACAGCCAGCCATATGGCACACATATAGACTTTAACTTGGGATTGATCTTGTTTTTTCTAAATGCACTACACAACACTAAACATTACTCAAACTGCCTGGCAAACAAAACGTACAGCCCAGCTCACAGTCAGTGACCAAACCATCCACCAGCTGTTCCCTCAAGTAAAACGTGCTGAGGAGAAGGGTACTCATCATGTGCTGGGAACTTGTTTTTATTTCAGAGGAAAAACAATACAGTGTGGCTTTTCAAAATAAGTATTTCTAAGTACAGATATTTTCTCGCTGAATTCTGCTCAGTGCCTGTCAGAAGACATGGCCAGTGACAGGAATGCAAACAAAAATTCAATCCTGTAACAGATTAAGCACAGAGACGGGATGCCAAATGAAAAAAGGTTTCAGACCTACAGCATTGGCCTCTGTCTTCCTCCTTGTCTCCAGGTCTATTTTGGGGCTAGAACAGACAAATCTAGAGAAGTTTCCAGACGTGGGAATAAACTCAGATGTTAGTCTGAAAAGACATGCAGAGGAGTGAAGGAGGAATTCTTGTCAAATTCAAGCACAGGATCTAAGCTCAGAGAATTCCCTCTAGGCACTGGCAGGTACATTCCCCCAGTGGGTTTTTTCAATTCCAAATGTTTTCTCCAGTTACTGCCAAGAAAAAAGTCTCTGCATGAAGGCAGGGAATTGTAAGAAGGAATCAAGACTGTCCATTTCTGGAGTTAACCTTCTAGAATTCCTTTAATCTCTGCTCTCCTTGAAGAGCAAAATTAGCAATAAGGAGATTGCATTGAACACAATACATTCAGGACTAAGAATTCTGTAAAATTCCTCCTTCCTTTCTCTCCTGAAAGAAGAGAAAGAATTCAGTACTCCCTTTCAAAATTTCTCAAGTTTTCCATATGTTAATATATATCATAGGGGACACATCACCCAGAGATCTGGCTGCAGTTTGCAGAACTCCAAGTCACTTCCCCAGCGGAGTCAACCAGATAAAAGAAAAGTAATATCTCACGTTCAAACCCAAGTGTATGAGTCAGAAACGAGATGACAACAGCATTATGACACCAGCCAATTTAATGTAGTACTACATGTGACAGTCAAAACAGAAGAAAAAAATCTTGATTTCCTAGAATTGAATTTCTTCTTCAATAAAATAATAATAATAATAATAATAATAATACAGCCCTTACTATAAATGAAGTGTAGAACCTGAACAGTTTAACTCTCATTTAGGCAAGTTATATATACCCATAATTTATCAAGATTTCTTTTTCTTCTAGTTTATTACTACGCATAACAAGATTTTACTCTATTACTTCAGCACTCACTTTCAATAAACAACAAAACATATTGCCTATAACAAGCAAATAATTCAAAGACAAAGAAATGAAAAGACAATTTGACCAAATTAGGTTCCTTTTTCTTTTCATGTAGTTACTTAGGATCAGATGCTGATGTTTCCCCTCCTTGAGAATGGGTATGAATTTCCCAGCAAATTCAACTACACTATAAACCACAAATTCATGCATTTTGAAAGCTCTGTTAAAAACAGAGAGCAGCGCCAAGAACCCAACTATAACACTGCAATGACAGAATGACTATCAAAAGAAAACAGAACTGCTGTAAAGACCATGAGATCACTTTTCTCTTCAGAACTTGTTCCAGTATTTGAATTCAGATCAATTAGCTCCAATTGATTACTCAAGAGCAGAACTGACCTTACAGAGAGCAACTGAAAGAGTAAAAGGATAAACTAAAATGAAATTTAGCACTAGAATGGATGTTAAAGAGTAAATAAAAAGGTACCTTTCTTTATTCTAACAGAACCCTCAGATAAATATACCAAAATAACCTGCACCTTCCTAAAAATTCCATCAAGGACATAGAGCAGAGAGATGCCAGGCTGTGCTAAACAACGAAAGTGCTGCTCTGCAGAGCTTTGTAGTCACTCGAAAGCTGCTCTGTCACAAACTTAAGAGGCCATGGAAGGTTCTTCCTCCAATACACCCTTAGTTTTCCTGGTTTCTTTGTCTCTATCAGCCTTAAAACTATTTAAGCTGTCCAGCCTCTCTATTCTACCACCCTTCTAGTGATTTTATCCAGGGACATTGGAATCAGTACAGACAGGTTCAAAACAGCATGTTTAGGCTAGTTCTACATCACAGATGCTTTTGTCTGGTGTGAGTTGGTTTATGCTTCACAGCTGTCTTGGTTTGCTCCAAGTTACCCCTCCTCAGCAATATTAAAATCAGTCCTGCCATCTTTTAAGTTAGCTGATATTCAGGCACTAAAAAAACCTTTGCAAAAACCTTTGCCATTTTCTGTAAGACCATAGTATGGAAATAACTCATTTTCTAGAATAAGCACAGTACTTTCAAGAGACTTTCAGGTTATTCTTGATTGTACAAAACTCTAGTATATCAATTTAATGTATAGCCACTTTATGGCTGTGTAGTATAGCAACTCACCTATGGAAAGGCCAGTATTAAACATAATTTCCAAATCCATTAGAGCTGAGGATCAAAACACTTCCAGCTCCTGTTGTTTTCCCTTTCCTAAGCTGCTATTCCAAATCACTGAAACTGCTGGTCTTGACAGCAGTTCTGGAACACACAGGATATTTATAACGTAGGGTTACCAACTGTAGATCTTTCATAGCACTGGAAGAAGGATTTGATCATTTGGGTATTACAATTCTTTTGTGCTTATGCAATTCTCGCTTTTGAGTCCCTTGCATCTTGTCTTGTTGGAAATAAAGTGTACAATTTTAATACACAGTTCTACTCATGAGATTTGAATATACAAAATGCAAGATGCATTTCCATAAAGACTGAAATAATAGCACAGTCTGTATAGGATAGAGCCCTCACAACAGCTTTCAGATGAGATGTTGCTGACCATTCCAGAGAACAGAGAGGCACAATGTGGATAGAAGGTGAACCTGTACCAGCACAACTGGAGGCATTGCAAGCAGTGAAGATTGAGAGCTGCCTGCAGGAAGCATCTGCTCCATGTGTCATCACACTGTCCACCAGTCCATCTCCCAGGATACAGCTCCAAGCCAGAACCCAAGTCAGGCTGCCTTCTAACTGCCTGGACTCTGAAAGCTGAGAGCTGTTTTCCAAAGCATCCTCATGAATCCATTGATACCCCTCTGACTGAGCCTAATTTGACCTGATTAATTAGGTACTAAGTTAACACTGCTCATTTTTGCCTTTTGCACTTCCCTAATGAGAACAACCTGCCATTCAGTGGGGGTTCAGCAATACAAACCTCAAAGGCAACTATCTACCCATTACTGCCAAAAGCATCCGTTAGGTGTGAGTTTGACACAAAGTTTGCTGTTGAACAAGGCAATCTTCCCTTATTACTTACTGTAGTGGTTGCCAGGCAAAGGAGGGGTGGGATAATCTAAAGGATAAGTATCTTCACTGAGAGATTTAACAAAGTTTAGTGACCTTTGTATTATCATCAGTGCTCTTAGAAATTTTTTCTGGATAAAAACATTTTTCAGCATGTGAATTGATTTTTTAAAATATTAGACAGGAGGGGAAGTGTTCCATTGCAAGTCTACCTAAAGGTTTAAAATCTGCACCATATCTATAAGAATTAAAAAAAAAGGACAAAAAGAAAAGGTCAGAAATAGTTGGACAAAAAAAATTGAAGTCTTCATATTTTGAATAATCTTTAGGGAAAAGCTACATCTAATTAAACTGTAAAATTGAAACACAAAATCTCTTATTTTTAAATAAGAGATAAACTTAGAAATATTCTGAAGGGGAAAAAAAAGAATTTTGGGCTGCATCCCTTAGTTACTCATAATTCTTCCTGACATTTGCAAACTTAATTCTGCAGCTACTTTTTAACAAAAATGTAGGCAGAGGTAACTCATGGAGTAATTTGTTGAAAATGAAATCTCTGGTACCTGCCACCTCTTTTGTGCTTCTTCTAAACAGGTAAAAGTCAGGTAAAGAGCAGCACTTCAGCCTTCCCAAGCTGTTTCTGAAACAAAGCTCTTCACCACATCAGGAAGCTGAACTCAGAATCTCTGCAGCATAATCTAGTTTCCAGCAGAATTTCAGCCAAGAAAGTAAATTTCTCCTTCATATTACAATTACATAATTTCTCTGAAGCAGCTGAGTAGGACCACAGCTTAAAGGAATTGATATCCTTTCTCACTGGAATGTGATAGAAAGATAAACCACCTCAAACCAAACATGACATTACCTTGGCCCAGAAAAAAGGCACTCTGGAAGACAAAACCTGAGCAGAAAATGCAAGTCACAGCAAATAAAACATGGCTCCCTACTACAGACATTAAGAAACTCTTAGCTTCTTGTGACAATACCTGCAAATACTTCAGGGAAGAAAATTTTACATGACAGAAATGTCATCTCAACACGTAATTCATTCTGATAAAGTCCAGATCTAAAAGCAGACATAAAATCATTGAGTTAGGTGGCTAAGTAACAGTTGAGTACACAGGTCTCTTTATGGAGCAGGTTCCAGATTTTCACTTACTCCTAATGGAAATTAAGAGTCAAGAGATCCCTTGGTTTTCAAATGTCTCTCCCTTATATTTATTCTGCCATTTGTGGGCTAGAGCAAGGCAAATATCCTCCTAAATATTTCTCTTCAAAGGGTAAGTGATCCATAATAGGGTCCCAAATAGCCTTATAAGACTTTAAGGTCTTGAATTATTAGACATGCTTAGAATAGAAAGGTTTGTAGAGAGAATAAAACAAACTTATCCCTTTTTGTATCAGAGGCAGTCCTGACATACCAGTTGCTTTTGCTGTTTATGAACTACTTATATGAACCACTGAGGAATAAATGAGATTACACCATTTGTTAATTCTGTTGACTCATCCAGAATGGGAAGATCATTACATTAATTTGGATTTACATCAACTAATACCAGTTTAGCCTAGCTCACTTGCATCAATATACCAAATGATAATGACTGGTTTTAAGCAATCATGCAAACAAATACACTCTATTTTCAGCTAAATTCTATTATACTGAAACTAATGGCAGTAGTAGGTTTGAACTCGTTCTTATTGCAGGTTTTCTATGGTTTGTCAAGTTCTGATCACATTTTAGAAAAAGGCAGAGCACCAACACCCTCCACACAACGTATATGTCCTTATTTGCCCCCTACTCCCACTATCACAATAAACACTAAAACATAATTGCCCTCAGAATTTCATTCACAAAGAGCAGGACCAACAAGACTAAGCAGCAGTGAAGTCACAGGGTTCTGCTACAGGAGGGAAGGACAGGAAACACTCACAGGAGGTTCTCTCCGGGGACACTTATCCACAGCTCAGCTCAGAGTGCCTGGCAGGCTCAGCTTGTAAGGCTTGTGCAGCAGTACTTTCAAATCGCAGCCTATTAAGTGCCAGGTTTTAACTGCTCAAGAAAAAGCCCCACAATATTCCAGGTAACTGCTTTACAGTTCTGAGCCTCTAGATTTAAGGAATTCGTACAAGTCTAACAAATACACACATACAGAAGCCCCCACCCACACCAAATTCACAGATATTCCTGGATAGACACACTGCTGGAAGCAGCTTCAGGACTAACAGCTTCTTTATTGATCAGTCTGACATAATTTGTCATACAGCCAACGGCTCAAGCATTTTGCTGAAGAGGAGTTGTACAAATAAACTCTTAATATGCACACCGTGGGTTTAGCAACTCTTATGGAATGGTTGATTTTTAAATTACTTTTCCCCCTTTTTGCATATGAGCCTTCTTTTCCAGAGATGTAGGAACTAATGATCCTTTGAAAAGAAGGGAATAGTTTAAAGAACCCTCTTTATCAGACAGATGACTTCTCTGAACGTGCAATTGTGAGGTTCCCTAATGAACACTTACTTCTCAGTGCTTGTGGCTCCACTTGTTGAATCTGAAGTAATATTTTTTCCTTCAGCTGTCATGAAAACTCCTAAAGCCAAGCCAGGTTGCTCTCTTCTCATGCATTATCAAAAGTAACAAAGATTTGCAGATCAAATTATGACCTCAGCAACATCTCAGCAGTTTGTTATTGATGACGAACTTGCATCAGTGTTACGACCAGGAACATAAAACCTGTCTCGCTGACAAAGCCGCAGGAAAAGACCTCTCACACTCAGCTGCACTGGTTCACCAGTGCTCCAATTTCAAAAGAATTTGAAAACATATTATAAAAAAATAAAGTAGAATCTTTGAAGTGCCCAAGGAATCATCATTGCACTCTCAACAAAAAGGGCCATGGAGGGATTACACAGAGCTGACACAAAAGAGTTGGTGGAGAGAGGTCAGGCTGAGGGCAGCATGGCAAAGTCCAAACAGGAAAATGGGCGAAGGCACAGCAGGATTCAGTGGGTCCTTCTGTGAGGTGGTGTATCCCACTCCCTGTTCCAGTCCTCCTGCAGCCAAAACTGCCCCTGTGACTTTAGTTTAGGACACAGATTTTATGTCAACTTCTTTCCTGGTGTTCACTCACACCTTCGTGCCTTAACAGGAGGTATTAATTCATCTCTGCATGTGATAGATGTTCATCTTCACATCTCTAGATATGCCCACCCCCTGCCAGGAAGAGTATCTTAATACAATTCAAGACCAACTTTACAAAGTTGATGACATTCCACATTTACTACACTTGCAAACTGGTAGAGATATTTGGGAGTTTCTGAGGACCCTTGGAATAGTTAATTTAAAGGCTGTTTATCTCATTTGTTCTTAATTATGCTTTATTTACACACAATTAAGCACACGGCATCCATGTTTGGAAATTGAATTTTATTTATAATAAAAAATTCTGCAGATGTTATGAACTGGGACTGATTAAGACACAACTGCTGGAGCCAACTTATTGATCCCAGCACTACATAGGGGTTTAATTGGTTTTCTTTACAGATGCAATTCAATCTGTTCAACTGCTTAGCAATTTTAAATGACAGTAATTGACTTGTAGGGAAAAGATAATTTAGAAAGGTCCCAGGAGAGACAAGTGTTTCTTCATGTAGAAAAACTCAAAAAATGCCTGAAAATAGCTCAGAGAGATTATTTTAGTGATATCCAGTCAGAATGCAGTGGCATAAATAGAATCAGAGAGACATTTCTATTGGTATGACATTTTGGTTTTGCTTATTCCAACAATGAAAACGAAAAGCAAACCTATTGCATCTGAAATGTGTCACTACAGAAAATGTATCCAGAACACTGCTTGGAAAATGAATTCCATCATAATTATTCCTACAGGATTGATGTAAAATAAGCAAAAAGTGTATTATTTAGTAAAATATCCATTTATATGAAGGAATTGTAACAGGGCCACATGTCATCGATTTCCATCTTCCATGGGAATACAAAGTTATGGCTTGGTTTCTCTGCTTCCCTTGGGATAAACTGATATTGTAACATTCATATGTGCCTAACATTAAAATGATGGCATTGTTAAAATACTATACATTATTTTTGCCAAATTCAGCGTGTTAATTGAAAAACAACTTTTCTGTTATACTAAATGAATGCAATCAATCCTTAGTTATTTATCCAAGGTACAATCCAGGTGCAGGGTCACCATGCTGGGTACATACAGATGTGACTGACAGGTCCTTATGGCCCTTTTTCTTAGGGCACAAACTGCATACCTACAGAAAGACTCCAAACCTCCCATAAATGTACAGTTCAGTCCTTTCATGATGTTAAAGAGACCTCACCATCAGCCACATTACATAAAATTGCCTATGCTTAATTCTTCTCTTAAACCAATACAGCTTACACTTTACTGTGAGCCTTCATGCATCATCTGAGCCAGGCAAAATGCCTTCCTAGCAAGCCAGGATCTGAGTTATAGCACCATCTAGGGGCATCAGTTTCTGAAGTGACATTTAACCATAAATTATTTGTATAAGGCTATTTTTAAAAGCTTTATCTTCATTACATTATCATGAAGCAGTCTGAGGAACTTGGATTTCTTTTTCAAACTTGTCTTGTTCTCCTGTTCAGTATTGAAAGATTAGGGTTGTTTGTTCAAGTTTTCATTTCTCTGTTGCAATATAAACTCCATAAGAAAATCGATCAGCAAATCAAACTAATGGAATTTGAAACCACAACAAATAAATTACAATTATACATTACACTTGTTATTGGAAAAATTACATAATTATGCTAATAGTTCAAAGCTATTTCTGAAATGTAAATGCTGCAATAAAGAAAACCAAACTATAAATTTAAGGGAATTCTAATGAAATTATTGGACCTCCTCTTCTTAATTATGGCAACACAATATTCCCTATCAAACACACTGTTGCAAACTAGAAAACGAGCGTAATCTGCCTCTTAAAATTTCCAGTCTTGGAAAATCAGGCAAAGTATGCAACTGTAAGAGGAAGGACATTGCACAACTTGAATCGAGAAATGAAAAGCACGACAATCAAACCTCATTTCCTGCATGGAACAACAAGGCATTTAGAAAAAGAGCTTAGGAAGAGAAATCCTTGGCAGTTATCACACAACCTGTAGTGAATTTATTTCCCCACAGGTCCCCTAAAATTTGAGCACTTATATACCCTTAATTCAAGTGAGGGTTGTCACTGAAAAATGTAATTCTGTTCAAATTTCAGCTTCAATTTCCAGTTCCCTATGCAGCTACATGAGCCCTCCTTCCTGACTTTGAGAGGGGGACCTGTGAACAGACAGTGCTGACAACCCCTTTGGCCACAGTCCACACACAGTTCAGGTGAACCAGCAAACTTTGCTCAACACATTTTTCTAACAGTTTCACATCTACATGGTGATAAGAAAAGCAGCAGGAAAGAGAGCACTTTGGTTAAGTTATCCCTTATCTTGACAAGTTTAAAACTTCTATCACTTTCAGGTTGATTGGAAAAGGGCAGAGTGCATCTCGAGGTTTTAAAGTTTTAACGTTTCAAAAGTTCATTGTAGAACTGCAGTGAAATAGAAAATGGTAAATAACAAAAACTAAAGGGAGAGAAAAGGACACAACAGCACTTTCTTTCTCAGTTTGTAATTTCATAATTAAAAAACCCCAAAACAGAACACCACACAGGCTGACATTCCTTTGAAACCTCTCACCACTACAGACAGCAACGTGGTAATTAGTGGATCACAAGTGAAGTTTACAACTTGCCACATATTAAAACTTTGTTACACAGAATTTATTGAGAGCCTGTTTTCCCTCTATTGTGAATATTATCTTACCTAAATTTTAGCAGTGAGAGAGCCAAATGATACAGGGACACATCAGCCCCTAGAATTACTGTCAACTTTTCAGCACTGCCAGACTCATTCTGAAATATAAAATTAAATAGATGGAGACTAAGTATATTTCCTGTATAAAAATCACATTTACTGTTGACCGCCATGACTGTGTTATATCAGAAACACACTTCCATATATAAATGATATATACAACTACTTTGCACAGGAAAATCCATGCATGCAAATTCCTAATTTTATTACAGTTGATAGCACAGCTATATTTTCACCTATCAGCACTAGCGAAATAAATTACTGACCTTAACTTGGGATCATTTAAGAAAAATGGCTCAAACACCTCCACCAAAATGAATAGATTCAGTAATACCCATAAAAAATATGTACATCTCTAGTGTCAGCAGAAATCACATCAACAGCCTAACTGACCAATTTATAGCTCATGGTGATCTCATCATAATTAAATGCACCAAGATTCTGCCCTGTTTCTCTTTTCCTTGGCTCATCCCCCTAGATAGATTAGGAAAGTTATGAGCAACCAGAAAACCTCATTAGGAATATAAATGCTGAAACACAGAAGGGAATGCTCAGCATACTTTGCTCAAGACCACAAAACTGAACAGAATAACTGTGACCATGTATCTAAAAGCAATACAAGTCTAAGTCCAATAAACTGCAAAAAGGCAAAAGCTCATCCCACACCTGTAGTAATCTCTATTATAAAGAACATGAGCCATTAATCTGCACTGCTGCCATTAATCTTTATGCACAGAACCAGAGGATCAGTGGATGGAGTTGTAGTGGATAGAGGACTTTTAAATCCTAAATTCTCAATTTACTGTGTCTTGCACACAATTTTTAAGGAGTTCCATTCTGCCTCTGCCCCAAGTAGAGCTGATATCTTTTTCTACAGTCCTTCAGGAGGAAGATCAGTAAGTTTATAATATAGTCCACCATGTTCATTCATAGCACCCACTTCTGACCTACAGGAATTGGCCATTGGAAAGCAAGTTACCTGATCCATGACTAGAGACCCCAGTGAAGATCAATCCACAGTTAATTTTGATAAAACCAGTAACCAGTGTTATTTTTCAGCTCAGGCCAGGCCCTCGGAGCTGAAGCCTCAGGCCATGGTTTAAAGGGTCCTCTGTAACCAGTTGTCAGTTTGCAGTAGTCTGACACATCAGGACACAGTGTATGGACATAAGACTAAATTAAAGTCCCTTGCAGTTATTTATACAGTCTTTGACATTTCCAAGCACATTTGCACAATGATGTCTTCTCTGGCTGATGGTATGTGACCTTTTCTAATGGTATGTTTGAGGTAGAGGGGCAATACACAATGAAAGACTATTAAAAATTGAGACTTTGTCATTTGACCACTGTTAAATAACATGAAATGACAGTGTTTTCAGATACAAGCAACATTTGCTTTTTTAAAAGTTCTATTCTATTCTCTTCTATTTCTGTTCAACAATTTTTAGTTTCATTGCAGAAAGAGAGCAACATCATAAGAACTTGTGCCAAAAATCAAAGTACTGGCAATGCAGAGCTTCTGCAAACACACACACACAAGTTTGTCAACTTTTGAAACATCAGATCAGCGCTCTGCAAATCCAGAAAAAGGAAGTGTACCAGGGACAAATCAGAAATAACCAGAAAATATTGTGGACAGCTAGCATCACAAGTCAGAATCCCCACACTCTGAATTGGGACTAGAAGTCTAATGGGCTGTTAGATTTAGCCTGTATGAGCAGGAAATATGGATAGATAAGACTGCACATCATGTTATAGGTATATTATGCATTTTATAATTACTTAGCTCCCTAGGAGCATTTCTTTTTACTCGGGGAGGAAATCCACTACTTCAGTGACTAGTCTTAGCTGTACTGATTTTCAGAAGATTATTAACAGCTGTTTGTAATTGCAAAAGAAAACAACCCCCCACTCATTTATATTTTTAGTCAATGAGACTACTGTTTTATTCTTGAGGATTTTTCTTGTTTTCAACACCTCCTGCAGTCTTCATCTATTTTACACTTTCCTTGGACCTAATCTCATCTTTTGGAAACGAAAAAAATTCCTGTGTAATGCAAAAACAAAATTTACATGTGTCTTTCAGAGCATAATGTCAACCTTCTCTCTCCATTTCACACTTCTAATGAAGTTATTACATATGAAAAACCCCATCCAATATCTCAGTCATCTTCCACTCTTTACAGAGGAATTAAGCAAAGTGTCAATGGTCCCCAGTTTCTTTAGACATAACAAACATGGGTCTATGTCCTATGGCAGTTACCATACATTGATTTTATACACATGAGGTAAGATACCTAAGCAAAACACTTAAGGAAAAAGAGAGGTACCACCTTTTTCTGTAATACCATATCAAATTAATTCTATACCACTAAAGATTTCCTATATGTGAAGCTATAGCAGTGCACTGTATACATTAGTACTGGGTACTAAACTACTATTAAACTATTAAATCTAATAGGTAGATTTGTACTCGGTATTAAAGTGGGTTTATTCTCTCTGTTTACATTATTAAATTGTCTAACTATGGACGATCCCTAGTACAGCCACTTCTAATCCCTTCTTTTTCTAGAAATAATTTGCAATAACTTTCCAATTTCAGCTTTGCCAAAAGTATCCTGAAATAGTGCAAGACAAGCTTGTAAATAAGTAAAAATATGTAGTTAATGAACCACAGATCTCAAGTAATCTTTCTGGTCTGATACCAAAACATCATCTACTTTATTTTACTATGAATGTCATTTAGCAATGATAACACCAGTTAACTGAGGAGCCCTGAAAATGAAAAAATGTTCTGAAGATAATACTGTAAATTCTTCTTCTAGACCTTCAGAATACTAGTGCACTCTTTTCTTGAAAGAGCATTGGAGCTTGTTTTTAAAACTTTATTTTGCATTGTGACTCTAGTCATTAAAATCTAGTTTAGTGATAACATTCTGCACTGTCACGATATTAGCATCTTAATAAAAAAAAGCTCAGACCTATAAAGTTTTACATCAAAATTAATGATAGGAAAGTTCCCGTGACAAGTCACACAGAGGAAGACAGGGTGTCACCTGTTTTTTCTCTTGCAATAATAAACATTTCATCAAGGATACACCACTAGAATTACAGAATCTCTGGTTTATGGTAAAAAAAATATTTAAGGAAAGAAAACACTATGTGATCTAAATTGATCCATATATATATGATCTAAATTGATCCATACTGCTGCAGCTCATCTTGCAGGTGTCCAGCACAAAGTCAGATTTTGAGAATTGTAATTGCTGAGCAGTAGAAAAAACTGGTTTGCCATCCTGAAATATTTGGAGAGCTCCTTCTCACTCTGTGTGCTCCTTTCACTAGAGGAAGAAATTCACCTGATTCATGTAAAGCCCGTGTTACTGGAATCTACACAGACAAATTGAAAAGATATTTTGTGAAGATAAAGCAATTTTTGTAATTGGAAAGACCAAGGAAAATGAATTCTTCCACATTGTGAAAGACTCCTGATGTCCAAAACAGACCAGATGGCACTTGACTTTGCAAGGTTTCAGCCAACACATCTGTCACAATAAACTGCAAAATCCCCTTAATTTAGCAGCCAAGACACAGAGGTTTGAATTACCCCCTCTCTGTCGTATCAAAACTTACACAGCATTTATATTCTTTTATAGTACTTCAAAAATTCACTAAAATGAGTTTTGCTTCTAAACAATGAATGAAAAATGAACCCCCATACGAGGATGTGTATATTTATATGAGAAAGGAACTGTTACTGTGTAATCTAATGTTACTGTGTCATAAATGTCAATCAGTCTTTATGCTGAAACATTAAAATCTCCTTTTGGTGACTATTAACACAGATGGAAACAAGCACATGATGGGCTGAAGACATACAATCATAGACATACATCACTGTAATTTCTCAAAATGGTAAGAGCATTATGAATTCTATTACATTCCCCTACTAAAGTGCTGTAATGCTCCTGCTAAACTCAATAAATATTTCTAATGCACAGTGTTCCTCATTAAATTAACAGTAGTTTATTGATTGAAGCACACAGCTGCAAGCTGGTTTTCTCCCAGAAGGGAGTAGACATTCAAACATGACATTGGCTAGATACACAAAATAATGCCTTTTCTCTTCTGTTGTAACTTAATCTCACTTTGCTAGAGGAAAAAAATGACATGCTTTTATTAAAACAAACAAACAAACAAACAAACCGGAGTTAACTGATCTAATCAGAGTTAACTGTAACAAGAGCAATGCAGGAAAATTAATGCAAAAACCTGCAGGATAACAAGCTGAGTTAAACAACTCAGTAACTAAAGAAATGACATAACATAAACCTTGGTTCACCAGTGCCTACAGGATAACTATGCAGCTTCATTATCATGTTAAATCAGGAAGGCTGCAAGAAGTAGGTTCTCTGAAAACAAAAATTACATGCATGTTGTCACCAGAGTCCCAACCCAGACTTACTTATTCAGACCATACTTTTCTACCAGTGCACATTTGGGATTCTTTATTTTCCCTTCTGCCCCCAGTATTTTTGCCAAATGCATCTTAATATACACATATATCTCTATCTACATGCACAAGTTGGAATATTTGAGGCAGCTGAGGCTGGACAGGGCAGCCTGAGCTCCTCCTATAGAGGATCCCCCTGCAGCAACCCCTGCTACCAAATTTGCCAGTTTTCCCCAATACAATAGCCTTGACCTCCAACACATCACAGATTTCCTTGGACTGCATCCAACTATTCACTCCCTGCTGTTTTCCCTCTCACACATTGCCAAGTAAGGACACTGCTGAAGGAGTGCCCCTCCAGAGCTCCTGTCAAAGCCATGCAAGTCCTGGTAAGGACGACTCTGTCATAGATGTATTGACAACAAGAAATATCTCAAAAGCACTTCACTCTTCCAGAGACAAGCAAACAAGTTCACTGGAACTCTGACTTACAATACAAACCAGCCTCTTTTTGCTGCAAGTGTTTGAAGACATCCCTATAAACCCTTCTTAGGCATAACAATGCTGCAAATCCTGCCCTTTTCCCTATTCTCAGGTCACCCACAACAACATAAAAAATACCTCGACTTGTTACAAATGCCCTATGAAAGAGATAAATGCCTAAATGCCAAGTGCCTTATTAAATATCATCTATTTCAGTTGAATATAGCAAGTAACTGGGAAATTATGCCCTCATTTTTCTATATTACACTGCTCATCCACTCTGTGGAACTAATTAATTACAAAATATCTTAAGCTGGGAAAGGGAACAGCATTTGTCAATTAATGTTACAATTACTACTGAGAAAGAAAAGCATATTCTGCCAAGCTCACCTGTACTGACAAACATGCTTGAGTCAAATATCACTGAAAAGGGACAAGTAGGGCTGGATTTGCCATTGGAAAACAAGCATAAAAATGTTGCCCTGTTTGCTTGCACTTTTACTTTGTGTATTTTAATCACTTCGGTTTTCATTGGAAATCAAGTGGATCAATCTCTAATACATTAATAACTTATACAAATAGAAACAATTTTAATGATTCTGTGAGAAAAAGGGCCTATGTTGTTTCTGCAAATGATCTGGATCTCTTACTGACAAAGGCTTTCAATCAGAAAAAACAGAATGCTTTTTCCCCGTTCAGTTGTGTGAGGACTGAACCAGTGCAGTCAGCCCTCTGCCCTCTGCTCGCTTCCCTCCCTGTCATCCTGTAACTAAGATTTGTGTAGACCATCAATCACAAGAGGAAATAAAGAAAAAAACCCAACAAAATAATAATATTTTCACTAGTAAAAGAGACAAACACGGTATTCCAGTTCTTTTAAAGTTCTACTAAAATGATAAAAATGTAGAAGTGAATTGAGCACAAATGCTTCATTGCAGCACTATCCCTACCACAGTGAGGGATTGGGATTCTAGGCTCAACAATCTCCCCCTGAGGGTTTAATCTCTGCTTTTGTTCAGAGCTCTCAGATACTTCAGGAATTTGTCTATCAGCCCATTTCCTCAATCCTGGAAAGTCTGTAGCCACATGATTGCTTCTGTCAATGTTCCCTGAGTAACCTAATTTTCTGACATTCTGTAGTGCCTAAGTAATCAGCTGCTGGGGAGTTAATTCCTCATTCCTTTCCTTTGAAGGACACTTTCTCTGATATCCCTGAAAATGACCACCACAAGGACACAGTCCTGCAGCACCCCTTTACACTACTTTATGCCACATTTTCCTCAATGTGAGGACCAAGACAGCTGACAACACAACACCAAAGGCTCATTTGTTTGTGACTTTTCTTCCCCACTAGAACCCATTAGAAAAAATAAGCAGTCCCCACAGCTAGAATTCTTTTTCCATTTCATGATGAAACAGAGACTTGGATTTTTACACTGATCACATTTATGGCCAACCATCAGGGGATAAGAAAAATCTTCTCCAATAGTGCTGTTGCCTACACCTTAACAGCACTGCCCAGCCCCACTGGGAGCCTCCCCCCAACCCCTTGCAATGGGCCTGGGGGCTCCATTTCAGCTTGGGCCACCAGTCCCTGCCTGTCCCCAGCTCTGCCATTGCCACACCTGTGCCTGGCCAGGAACCACTGATGTGGATCCCACCTGTGGACCAGTTTCGTATCTGGACTTTGGCTCAGCCTCATCACTGTGGAACAATCCTGTAACTCATTTATGTTTTACCCTGTGTAAGGAAGACTGCAAAAGCTACTGAAGTGTTTTCATAGCTTTGTGAGAGGGCATCATTTCTGTATCACATGATAAAGAAAATAAAATGGAGACAGTTGAAGGTGTTTCTCAAGACTCTATCGTCTACCATTGAAGATTCCAAGGTCTAGATATAAAAAATGAGAACCACATACTTGTTAATACTTGTAAATGCCATGATGGAAGTTAAAGTTATCTAACTAATCACTGCTCTAAAGAACTATGAAGTGCACAACTTGACTTCATACTAATAACAACATGGAGTCTTTACTGTATCATTTCATTGATCATCTGATTTTCTGTTTCATTGGATGATGCTCCCCAAGTATTTGTAATAATAGTGAGAGTTAATAAGTGCCTTGAACAGAAACTAATTCATTTCAATTTCAAGCCATATCACTGCTACCCATGTTCTTAATGAGAAAATAATTCTACATTGCAGCCAGGAAGAAATATGTATCTTTTTATGTTCATGGCTGATTCATCAAGGGCAAAAGATTAAAAAAAAAACCAGCTTCAGTATAATAATGTTTCAAATGCATCTAGATAAATACTCAAGTAGAAAACAGACTTCTTGAGGTGAGTTGATGATTCACCCTGATGCCGAGCATCTGCCCTCAGAACTGAAAAGCACTTCTTTCCTATATGACACTAAAGATGGTGAATAAGGTACAGTTTGAAAAGATGCATCACAGACAGAAAAATAATGTTCACTTAAGGAAGCCCATGCATATACTTCCATTACAATTTATACTTCCTAGTAAGAAGGGCATACATTATCTCTGAAACATATAAAATATGAATCTTGTATAATTTCTAATATCTGAATGTGAAAGATCTTTCTATTTTAGTAACATTCTGCAGAGCCATTAAGTGGCATCCATCATTACATGCTGACTGAGGTGTAACACACAGGAGAAAAGAACATTTAAATTATTTACACCTAACTTGGAAAGACCCTTGAGGGAGTCTGAGTCTTTTAATTTCCAATAGACCTTCTGCTCGTAAAGAAATATTAAAAAAAATAAAAGAAGTCACCTGGCTAAAGCATTCTTGCACATTATTGATTTAGGTAACTGCTTCAAGACAACAATTTTGAGTCACACTGGAAAGCTGGAATAAATTGAGGGAGAAGTCTCCCTTTACCCTCTGCATGTGCTTTTACCATAGTTGTATCATTTATCTTGCTATGTGAGAACAAACTGCACAATTCCAAGTCATGTCATAGCTATAACAGAACTTTCACAACCTGATAAAGTTCCGTTACATTAATAGTCAAACACCTTTAGAGTGGTCACTGAAGCTCAAAAAGTCTTTGTGATTGACCCAGCATCATTCACATGAACAGATAAGATTCACCAAATTCAAGCACAGAAACATGTACTGTACATGATCTTGAACAGCTTTCAGTGTACATATACAAACAATCAGTAATATGACAATACGAAGATATCAGAAATTTGTGAAGTGATTAAAATGTTCTAGCACTTTATAAATTATTTGAGTTTACATGTACTATTAGCATAGCATGTGCCTTGCAAGGAGCTTCAGACAGAAGTCGGGATCCTGATGTGCAAGGTATCAGAAAAAACATGGAGAAAATATCTCTGTACAACTGACTCTGTGAACTACAAAGAAATCAGGTAGCAAAAGTGGGCAAAACAGAAAAGCAAGGATATTGCCCCAAAGTTCTCACACAGCAAAGCAACTTTGCCTCGGTGACAGTAAAGCTCAGAATTCAAAAGAGCAAAGAAATCCGAGGATTAATTATTAAAACAAAAGCATCATTTTATGCATGGTAGTGTATTTAAATATAGTGGTACAGATGAGAGAAGAGTCACTTTAATCGAATTTTTACACACTACTGGAAAGTAATAACTTATTTTACCTATGACCAGAAAACTTCTTTATTCAAATTTAGGTTCTCAGGCACATTTTTTTATGGAACATTGTAAGTGAAATGAACTAAAGAAAGAGTGTAGCTTTTGAAGCTTTTGAGATGCATGAGATTTATTCCCTGTATTTTCCATTTACTGTATGTCCCACCACAGTGTTTGAACTCTCCAAATGAAGCAACACTTTAGTATAGTTATGTGGTACACAAATCAAGTTGGTTTGTAGTCACCAGTTCCTTCCATAGGTATTGAGTTTCAAAAAAAAAAAAATTGAAGAAATCAAAGACATTAATATTTAGTATACAAAGTTCTAGAATGGGAGGGAAGCCAAGCCCCTTCAAATGAAACTGAGTATCATTGTGCAACACTCAAAACCTCCGTGTGTACAGACACAATTTTTTCAGCAGTACCCAAGTTCTGAAAGTACAATTTAGTAACATGGATATAGGGTAGCAGACACATCATAAATACTGCAAATATATCCTGTAACTGCAAAAACATTTGCAGAGTCATTAACGACATCAAGGTTTATTTAATAAGGATAGTGTTACCAGAGTTCAGAAGCAGGCATCTTGGAACAAGAAATCTAATTTAATATCAGGCTGCTTTAAAACTTACCACTACATCATTAGTTTAATTTAAATGGTTTGCAAACAACTGGAACTCCAAATGAAGGTTGCAAACACAGAGGTTAGCCCATGTATTCCTCCTGAAGAGAACCAAGACCAGAATGTTGCAATGGTAGGCTTTTGCTTCATTTCTATGAAAGGATGAGATAGAACTCCTTAATATTTGCATCACTGTGAGCACATCTCATTAGCTACTTAGACAGGGTGTCTTTGGGGTTTTTTCTTCTTCTTCTTGAAGATTCACATGCACTCTAATCTTTCCCGTATTCCAGAGAGTTCACTCATATCTTTCCACTGGTTTCACCTGTGACTGCTTCATCAACTATCAACAACGACAGATTTCAAAGTATCTTCACAAAACTGTCTTCTATCATATTTAGAGCTCTACCATTTTACACAAAACTTGGAAATAAATCTTAATTTAACATGAATTCATCCTTTTCTGCCTTGGAAAATACTAACCTCTCCCATTGTGGTCCCCTACATGCCAATCTTTGTTCACTTTAAAATCCTAAAAAACCCCTGAAATCTTTCCTGCTTGCTTTTGAATCAAATCCCCTATTGGGTGAGCAGGAAGCTTCAGTGCTTGCTATAGTATTAACTTTGAGCTAGTAAAAATCTCTGTGGCAGGTCAGGAACAACATGGATATATAGGAGAACATTGTCCATTCCCCCACTATTTTGCTCTTTAACATCATGTCATTTTAAAGAGTAACTAAAACTTCATTTCAATTCTGAAAGCATCCTTTTGGTTGGAGGCCTAGAAAGTTGATATTTTTCAGCATCCTTGAATGCTGCTTTCGAAAACAATCATGGCTCAATCATTGCCTAAGACTTGTGCCATTTCCTGCTAGAGCCTGTTTTATTTCAAAACACTTCTGTAACTGTTTGGGGCTTCACCTACACTTAGGAAAGGCACTGTACAAGTAGCATGTCAGTCTCTGCCATTAGATAGCTAAACAGAAAAGGAGAGGGAAGATGTGGTATGTCCTCTCCACCATCTTCATTGTATTTTCTAGAACAGGAATATAAAAAGTACCAAGAAATTAAGTAATGAAAGAAGAGTGAAATCTCACTTCTCTGCAGTACCTTTTTCAGAAACAATCCTTACATCACCATCTAGTCCACACAGAAATCTTGGCCCAAACAAGCCCTAAGCTGTTGTCTTCTGGAAGCCTGAAGGCTGCACTAGATAAAGGACTCTGGCCATTTGTTTTCTTCTGTTTTAAGAACTCGTTACTCAAGACAGGTGAATTTGACTTGCTACACAGCATCAATCCTACATTGAACAAACATTTTAACTTAGCTGCTTTAATTAGAATTGGTTTGAGTTATTCTAGTTGAGAAATCTGGGTTATTGCTCTTGCAGACAAAATTCTGATGTTATTTTCTGTTCAAGGATTAAGCCTGAAGCTAATTACTGGTAAAGGCATGCTCACAAGTCTGGATAGAATTAAAAAAACGACAGCATTTTTTTCTTTTGGACTAATATAAAGGGCTTACCTCAATTTGATTCATTAATCTCTACAAATGAAAGGACAAGATTTTTCAGCCACTGGGGTAGGCTCCTGACAAAGGAAATCACCTACAGCACCTCCAGAAATGCTCTCCTCGGGAGCTTTGAGAAGCTTTTGTGCTCTATCTGCACAAACATGGCTTAAAGGCAACATGTGATCTAAATTTTATGTAAATGTTCATTTAACTCAGGGCAGAATATTCAATGCAATGCTGCCCAATCACCACCTACTTCAGAAGATGGTACAGAGACACCCAATTTACTCTTCCAGCTCTGGAGAATCAGTGCTTAGTATTCCAGTCTTATACTTCCCAAATGCAAGAATGCTACTCACTTTGGTATGCAAATCTTAGGAGTCAGGAAACAAATACCCAAATTAACAAAAATGAAGTGACTAATACTTACTTACACACTTCAGACAAAATTTTTTTTTTTCAACTATGTGTTTCTGTAATTGCTAAAGCATGAAATTTTATTTTCCAACTTCAGTTTGCTCCCAAAGCTGACTCTTGCCTCCACATACACCTTCAGAGATGCCATTTCAAATTCTAAGCCTTGCTTATATTTATCATTTAAAAGAAAAACAGGTCATGTTAAGTGTCTCTCAGATGGGTTCTTTCAGATAAGTTAAGCCCCTGTCCTATGCAGATTAACACATTATAGTTCTTATAAAACTTACTCATATTGATGCGATAAAAAAAAATAGGTCATCCTTTCACACTCAAGCTCTTCACTCTTAGGACTCAATTCTCATTGTTTATTCAGTTGAGTCAGCAGGCTTGAATTAGTAGGACTGCTGCAAAAGACTTCTGGGCAATAAGGAGAAAGAAAAAGCCCCTAAATTTGCCGACAAAGATTTGCAACAGACATGAACCAAATGCCCAGATTCAGCCAATCTGTGTGTTATGCAGATTGCAGATCGAGATGTGTAATACTGGCACAAAGCTGTGCTGTGACACTTGTCTGCAATAAGGTAGAGAACCCCTGTGCACCACATCAAAAGCCACCTCTGCCTGCTGTGTCATCCTCCCAGGACACACAGGGGCTCTCACTGAAGCCCGCACAGAACATGCTAGTAAAAATGCTATGAAAATTTGGGGCAGGATTTTTCCAAATTGAGAATTTTAGTCTGTACAGAAGTACATAAATTTAAATAGCTAATTGTATGCACATTAAGCATCAATTAAAAGCTTACAATGCTTTAGCATTTAGATTATTTACTTTTCCCTTCAGAATAGTCATTCTTGGAAATTTTCCATTCATATAGTGCATCTACTGCTGCCTCAATTTCTGATGAGGAGACTGTAATAACATGTATTTTGATACTGTTAGTTTTGCATGTCACAAGGACTTCAGGTAAATGAGTTTGTCACTACAAATGTATCTTTTGACCTCTCAAGCTTTTGTTTATTTTCTTAAATCACAACAGATTTTCTTCAAACAGGATTTCATAGCAAAATACGAGGAAATAAAGTATCACAAATAAGGTAAAACTTGTATAAATGCAATTCCTGTCATCCATCATGCATTAAAAATACAATACATACCAAGAAAAACATATTTATTCTTTGCACATTGCAGACAGCCTGACCACAGAAAAAAAGGAAAGTTATCAAAGGAATATAAAGAACCCCAGCTTAAGATCCTGACAATATGGTCTCACACATCCCCTAAGATCTATGTGCACATAACACCATTTTCCTCCTGGGATTTCAGATTGTTGGATGAACACATCATCCCCCAGAGCAGTGAGCCCAAGTGAAACGTATGGTAGGACTGGGTGGGTTGTGGTGCCATTAGCAAACCACACCTTCTTCTCATCTTAAAAAGTGATTTAAGATTATCACTGGCACACTGTCTTCTCTGAATTCTGCCACTCCCCTGCCACACACAGCTTGCAGCCACAAGGCAGTTTCAGAAACTATATGTGCTCAGCAGTTCTCAACACAGAAATGTGTTCTGTGTCTCAGATTACATTCCTGTGTGCCTGAACACGAGTACAGCAGCTTTCATCAACTGTTGATAGCTTCCTTAGACAGCTAAGCCTAAATGATTTCAAACTGTGAAATTTCCCAAGCACTGCTTGCAATTTACTCTGAATTGGAGTGTGTATGTACTAGTGGAATCTGCTGTCAAAACACCCTGTACCAAATCTTGATTTCTTCTATTATTTCTAACATAGCTGTCTTCTAAATCATTCACACCAGAGTATTTTTCAGACTGAGAAGGAAACTGTGTTTCTCTCCTTAAGAACCTTCCCACTGTGTAGCCAGCTGTGCAAAGGCTGGGGACAGTGCAAGACCTTGTACAATCACACCTTCATGTTTGATTATACTCCAGACAACACAGAGAAGCACAGTAGGAGGGTAAAGCACAAAGCAGCTTCTATGTACACCTAGGCTGGGCACCAGCAGAGCTAATGTGGGGGGAAATCACTTCCCCAGACTGCAACAGCAATTTAGTCCTCAAACTACAAAGAGGAGACACACAAACACTGCAAATATCAAGAACTTTTCTAGGCCATATATTAGATACACTATCAGATTAGTTGTACCAAGTAATTGTGTCAAACAGAACACGTGTACCAAACTAATCAATCAGCATCATTGCCCCTAAAAACTAATTGAATTTTTTCAACTAAAGATAGGAACATGAACAGTTACTACGGTACCCTATAAGGGGAAAACAGTTAAATTCCCAAGTCCCTTAAGATGAATAAGATTCATTTTAAATCACATTAAACATAATAATCAGACTAGATTCTTATGTGGTACAGGATCTATCCATTGTTCAGCACTTTCAATACTATTACAACAGAAAGTAAAACTAATGATTCTATTCACAATTAACTCCCAAAGTATTCCAAATCCAGATTAGAAAAAAAGACTGTGTGCTTTGCCCTTCCCAAGCTTTCCAACATGACCTCTGAAGACCTTTTGCTGTGGGAACAGTGAGGATGTTCATCAAACTTAGACTAAATCTAAGCTGAGTCCAACTGTTGAAGAGATACTGGCACTTGTTTTTGACAGAAGACCTCCATTATTATAACCTAGGGTAAGGACCAAGAAATAAAGTCCACATTCTTACATACACTGCAGTGAATGACATTTAATGGTGCCAGAAGTAAGCTAAAATTCTGCTTAAAAAGTGAAAAAAACTGAATTCATTTCAATTCTCTTTAGAGAGAAATTTACAAGTAACTTGATGCCATCTGAAAAAAATGCACAAGATTCAAACAAGTTCATATTAAAAAAGGGGGTGGAAGAAAATGAAAAAAGTTGCAATTTTGAAAGACCTTTCTCTTTGTTTGTTACCCAGGAATGGCACTTGGAAAGGAACATCTGCTCAGCAGGGATTTGCCTGTCAGACAAGGCCACTGACTCATCTAAAATAAAAACCAGAATAAAAATGACTCATCTGAAAAAGAATAAAAGATATAGGAACCTGTACAAAATAAACTTTGGAAAGAAACTGATCAATTTTCACAAAAATAGATTGGGGCATTTTAAGCTAATGGAAAACCCCAAACTTGCCATGAAAAAACAGGTCAGTTAACAACAGTCCAGACAGTGACCTCAAAGCGTGCCACAGCACAGCTCTATCACCAACAAACCAAAGCTGGGGCTTCTCCATAATCAAATAATACCCAGCCTTCACAATAACCAAAAGTCACAATAGATTCCAAAATCTTACCCAAGTGTAGAAGGACAAAAAAATCATATTTAAAAAATCTGGCTTCTGTTAAAGCTTAATCACCTTGCTGAGAAAATAAAAAGCGTGCAACACAATGCAGTTGGTAATTCTTACTGCAAAAAGGGGCTTTTATTACCCCAGAAAAAGTTATGATTTGGTCTCTTTGGCACATACTAAGACAGTAATGACAGTCTGTGCTGTGATCACACAGATAAAACTGACAGTAATCAGAAGACATTTATTCTTTAACAAGTGGGAAACTAGCCTTTAAACCTTTCTGAATCCCATAATATCCAAAGAGATTTGTTTTCTTACAAGAGCTGGGGACAGTTATGTTCCATTACATAGAAGGAATAAAGCTGAAGAAGCACTTAGCTTGAGTTTTCATCACATGTCCAGACTTGGATCATGACAGTTAAAAAAAAGGAATGAAGGATTTTCTTCACTCAAGATAGCAAGTAATCATGTATCTGCCAAAATCAGCTGATGCTACACTGGTACATGAGGCAAATAAAGCCTCATAACTTAGTCCATTGTTAAAAATGTCTGCCTTTCACTGCCTGCGACTAGTGACCTCAGTACTCCCTGTTCAGAGAATCAGTCCCAGGGGAGCATTCCTCAGGTTCACACAGTACTGCAAAAGCATTATATGCCACTAACAACAATGAAATTCTTTTTCTCCTTGCAGAACTGCCAGATGCAAAGCTGTGAGCCAACCTTCATGTCAAGTGTTCATCTGCATTAACTGCCTTCCACTATGACTTCATTCTTCCTTCATTTTTAATTTCTAGAACAGTCATTTGAAAGAAATTTCCATTATCTACTCACACATCTAATCCTCTATAAAGGACATTCTGACTTCTTGTTTTTAAAGTCCTTTTGCTGTGTAGGGATCACTTTGTGTGATCAGAAAGTAGATACATGCAACAAATTGATTATGGATTAATTCACCGCATATTGATGTAAACTCAGATTTAAGGATAAATTTAAATGCATAATATCCTGAAATAGCTAAAAGCTATCTCCAACAAAAGAGAGATGGATTTTACAAGGCTGTTCAGGCAGCTGCAACTGGAGTCTGCAACTGTTTGCACCGTCTGTCACCATCACCTGTCCCAGATTCCTAAGGCAGTGCAGGGTAACAAGGCATAAGAATGCAAAAGTCTGTTATTAAGATTACTACTATACTGTTGTTTTTTACCAAGAGATCTAAGAAAACTAATTAGAACTTTTACTTAAAAGCAAAATGCTTATTAGTGTAAATGAGTAAATGACATTAGAAAATGACATACATCAGACTATGTTCCACAATTCATATTATTAGCTTGCAATTTTAAATATATATACATGTTAAGAGAAAGACACACAATTAATTCACAAATTTTAAAAAGAACATATACAAATATGATGGCTTGGCCCCAGCTGGCAGCCAAGCACATACCGCCACTTGCTGATATTCCTCTGCTACCAGAACAGGGCAGAAAACAGAAAGAACAAAAAAGGAGAGAATTCAAGGGTCAAAACAATTACAAGAAAAATCACTTACCAATTACTGTTCCAAATAAAAAGGACTTAATGTGTGAAATTAAATTTATTGTTAGTTAACATTTTAATTAGGGATTCAGGTATTCAGAAAAAGATGACAAACAGTTAAACACTTTTCCTCCCCTTTCCCAGGCTCAACTTCACTCCAGATACATCTACATCCCCTCACACACCCCCATCCCCCTTCTCTCCCTCCAGTCACTCCCTTGTCCGCCCTGCAGGTTGCACTTGGTCCCTTCAGGGGCAGCTCCTGCCCTGCTGTGGGTTATCCATGTGCCACAGATCCCTCAGTGAGGTCATCAGCTCTGCCATGGAGCTCCTCCTACTACTCAGGCCTTACAGTTCCTCTTTTTGGCCACCTTCTGCCCTTTCTTACCTCTGTTCTCACAGGAGCTTGTGCAGTTTTTCTGATGGGCTCACACACATTTTTCTATTTTTTTCTATTTCAAATTTTGCTCTTTCTAGAAAAATAAAACATGTTGAAAACTAAATAAGGAAAACATTTGGTTTAAAGGGAGACTTCAAAATTTTTTTTTTTAAAAATATATATACACCTTTTGATTAACCACAGTGGCAAGGTGTAGTTTACTGAACTTCCTTGACAAGTAGAACACACATATTGCTCCTCTGAAACTTCATCTCCCAGTCTTGCAACAGGAACACAGTGAGCCACACCAAAAGCTACCTGCAGCCCAGGATCACTTTTACAAACCCTGCCTTACTCGCTGGCCCAACCCTTCTTCATGATAGAACCCTCATCAAAGCAGAAAAGAACACACTAAAGGCAGAACAGAATGAGAAGCCATGGAAAGCAGCTTAAGAAGAAAAGCCCTGGCTCTTTTAGAGTCAGGGTCTGATTCCAACTGTTTGGAAGTCAGAGACTTTCTGTACTTAAAATAACTAAATACATTTATTTTTCATTAATTTCCTTCACTTTAAATAGCTTTTTTTTGCATTGGGGGAAGGGGTTCCATAGCTTACACTTCACTGAAAAAGCACCTTCTCCTGTTGATCTTACCACCTTCATTGTATGTCTCCTCTGTTATCAAAAGGTACAATTATACCTTTTGGTATTTTACTGTATCAACAGCTCATCTTAGTAATCTGTTTTCCAGCCTTTTCAGTCTAGTACAACTAGTGTCTCTATTTTTTTCTTTCTCAGCTATCATCTTTGTTTCTTTCCTAACAATTCCTGACATTCGTTACCAGACCATGATGTTTCCACAGAATGAATATCACTCCTGAGGAATTAATGGTCAGCTCATGGATCGTTGCTTCACATGCAACATTAGCATTTCCCCATCCATGTGTCTTGCTTAAAATTCAGTGTAGTTTAACATAACCTCACTTTTTAGCATCCAGTTTCTGGAACTCTTCAGTGTAAATTATTTAGTTGCAATCAGCGCTTCTGATTTAAGATTTCATTCCTTTACTTATCCTCTTACACAGATACTGTATTCCCAAACTAAAGCCTTTGAGTTCAGTCACTAATGTGCTTTCCAAATTCTACAAGACAAACCTCTTTCTCATGAGCCTGTGTCAATATTCACAGAAGTGCTTGGTTCCAAGGGGTTGTCTGAGCTTAATGCTGTGGCTGATTCAAGGATTAAAGCAAACTCAATAAAGACAAAATAAAGCAATTAGTGGATGAGATATGTGGATTTAACTCCTAAGAGCCCAACAGAAATGAAGAATGCTGTTGGATAATAAGTCATATTTGGCACAGTGTGCTGGGATAATTTTTCACACAAACATGACAGAGAAAAAAAAATCTGTATTTAACCATTCAAGTATGAATGATGAAATACAATGGTCTATCATTTTTTGTTGTGAATCTTAATAAAATTTCTTCCCAGGAATACTGTTCACACAGGACTAGTTGTAAAATCAGTTTACAATCAGTTCTAGCATCTAAGGAACACAATCATACCTGACAAACTCAAGTTTGACCTAATTGGTCAACTTAGGGCATTTATATGCCAGAACAAGAAAACCAACAGAAGCAAAGCAGAGGAAACAAAAAACCCCCTAACAGATGTCTAGTAATGCTTTCAGTCAGAATCCGCTATCTAACCACTTAGACTGCACAATTAGAATAAAGTGGAGGTTTAAATTGGCCCATGAAAATAATCTCCCTGCAAGACATAAGGAAACAATCACAAAACAGAATGACTTTGCAACTACCATAGCAGAATTTTCTGTGCATACCTCAGTGTTACATTAAGTTCTTTCCTTTAACAGGGTCTCAAAAGAATCCATAGCACAGATCCAAAGAGAAAATCATCCTCTTCAGGCAATTCATCCTCTCTAGGCAATTCTTTCAGGTTTCCTGTGTGGAACATGTGAGTTTGGACTACAAGTATTTAACAGAATCTAACTGTAATACCAAGAGAAAACTAAAATATCACTGGAAAGAAATTCCCTGTCCATTGATAATGAAGCTCCATAGGATATTCAGCAGGAAACATTGGTTGCATGTAGATGTATCTTCTCTTAACTTCTGGCACATCACTCAGTGCTATTTGGGAGTTCTTTGTCCTGGTTGAGAAGAACAAGCTGGTTCCCTGTTCTGAAGAAAAATTGCTTCAAACCACTCCTAAGTTTTAAAATATACCAAAGAAAGTATTCTGCCACTGCCATCCTTCTTCCCCCCCTCAGCTCATTCTTCATCCATTCCAAAGAGGTTTGGTTCTCTCTTCTGCCTGAATTTATAACACCTATTCCCCAAAGCCTGATCCACTCCCAGGCCATTGTCTATTGTGAAATTCACCTGTTGAAGTCATTGTGCTTTACAAACAAAATTTTAAGAGTAGAGAAAAAAGAGCAGGGGCAAAATCCCTGACCTGGAGAAGAGGACATATGTTGTATGATTCATGATATTAAACAGCCTTTGAATAAACTAAACAACAGCAGCTGCAGCAAGGATGTGTTGTTATTCCAGGTGAGGATCATAACCACCAGATGAAAGTCGTACTCTTCAAGGGTTTGCTCTACACTAGAACAGATTTCTGAAGAGGAAGCATCTGCATCACAAAACACAAGGGTCAAACAAAGGGAATAAAGCTCAAGCCTCCAACACACACACAGGCAAAACTTCCCAAGCAAAAGGAGGACTTGACAAACCACCAGTTTTGCCTGTTATTGAACACAAAAGCTCTACCACTCCCAGTTCTGAGAGCCACAGTCTGTGAGAACTCATGACACTGTGCATGTTTTCTGATGAACAGCATCCTCACCACACATGAAAAAGGGAAGGGTGTTAACACCTAGCACAATGGGAAACGTAAACAAATTACTGTGACTACTTTAAATGGATGTACACCGAGAAAGAAAAACCTACCACTGATAAACTGCAGTAAGAATTGAGATATGATATTCTTTAAAACTTGTGAACTTGCCAGAGATACGTTGTACCATCCATCCCCATAAAGCAATCTCAAATTTATATCCCATAAAGTGATGAATATCTTATTTCAGTTAAATTGAGACATCTTGAATAGCACATAAAACATGTTAAATCAGCAGTCCCAAATTTGTGGGCAGCTTAATCTGTCAAAACTGTAACTTTAAGAGAATCATTGCCACCAAAATGACCCTGCAATTGTTTCAATGCAACCAAGAGTTCATGAACTTCCATTAACATTTAGTCACTTTATGCAGATTGCATGACAGCCAATTCCTGCTTTGCTCAGATCAAATATAAGGTAAATACACATTTAGACATCTGTGGCCACATTTGTAAGACTGCATTAACTTTCAAATCCATGCTTGCAGTGAATTCTGAAGGTCTATAAACAGTAGGCATTTCAGTTTGTGATGTTTCATGGTTTTCTACACCACCTTTTTTATACTACTTTGCCAAATATCAAGCATAATATTTCTAGAGAGTTCATTTTGGTTAATTCAACATTCTCCATCCTACTAATCTTCTAACATCTCAGTGTGTACTGAGATAAAAGCCAAGCCTTCTATGAAAGAACAGAACTCTAGAATGCCATCTACAGCCTCAATCTCCAACTGATGTATCCAAAGAGCTTCTAGAGAGGAATCGAATCTAAAGCAGCTTTTGGGATAAAATGCTGATTTGAAGGTTTATCCTTTTTCAAAATATCCCACAAAGCAATAGTATTTTTGACAAAAAAATTATGCTGTCTTGAAGGAGTCATAAGTCTGAATGGTTAACATAAAGATAAAAGCTAAAGAAGGTATAGACAGCAGAGAACCTGCTCACTCCTCCTCTTCCCCAAACACAACAGCATAAGTCCTTTATCTTGTCTTCCTCTCACAATACACATTTCTTCTCCCTTGTTCTTTTCTCACAGTACTATATTTCTCCTGTAGTCCTCATTGTGGCATTTAGCTACTGAAGCAAGTCCATGTCAGATGCTTTTCACTGCTGTAAAAAGTCCTGCGTTTAGCCAAGCTCAGTTATAGTTTCTTCTCTTGAAGCAAGGGACTTGAACACGATCGTTTTACTGGCAGCGTTCTGCCCTAGTTCTATCCAGTTAAAACTCCAGTGGAATGTTTATGGTTCAATGGCTGCAGAGTGATGCAAGAAAAAAAATCCACCAAAGTGATTTACAGTTAAACCTTCAGAAGAGATAGAGACAATTTCAATTGGGTTCAGTTGGGTTAGGCTGCAATGGAGCCAAAGGGTTCCAAAATGGAACTTGAGTCCTACCCAGCAGCTGGCATTAAATGCTCAGTTAATCAAGCTTAACTGCAACTATCAATCTATCAGTTGTCTAACTGCAACTATCATTGCTTTCTGCTTTCCATGGCACATGAGGGATTAGATTTTATTATGAATGACTTACAGATGATAAACCACTTGCACAAAATCTGCAAGCCTTTAATGGCAAGGTATACTATGGACAATATATATTCTACTAATTTAAAATCTTAAAAGTATTACTTTGGCTTTCCTTTCCCTGCTCCCCCTCCCCTAAATTCAGACAATAATGGTAGAGTTCATTATTATTTTTGTTCATTTACAAAGAAAGAACATAACTATACACTTTTCAGTCTCTAGACGGGAACACAGCTGCAGCTCATGCTAGTTTGAAAATGTAGTCATTATGTTTAGTGGTAAACTCATCCCCAGTAGGTAGTATGTTGGAATGAATATATAATGAGCTTGAGTACTTCAGGAGCATCATTGTGAGCTCATTCAGATACTCATCAGCAATTGCAGCTGCTTCTAAAAATTTAATAAATACATAAAAAATAAATCCTATTAAAAAAACCCCAAAACCAAACAACAATCTCTGGACTAGGAGTTCTCCAGAACAACCTAGAGAAAGAAACCATCTTAAATCCCTGAAATACTGGTGTACATCCATCTGTTGTACCTTACTGCACCTGACATATGTCATGAATTAACTTTACCAAACTGTGGTATTTGTCTCAAACAGTGTCAGAATACACACTGTAAACAAAAAGAAGGAAATAATTTTCTTGCGTGAAATTACAAAAATGCAATGCATTCCAAAGCCTGCCCTTAGAACCCTGATTTTAAGATGTCTTTGTAGAAGCCTACACAAAAAGAAAAAAGCCTACTGTGATCACAGAATTAAGTGATTTTTGCACTAATATTGCAATAACACACTTAGTTAAGAAATAACCAGAAAATACCTATGGGAAAAAGGGAACATTGAAAAACCCAATCTGCATTTATATTCTCCAAAAGTAGCAGTAACACTCTGACATATTTGCCAGGATCAAGTACTTGATTAAACTTGATTTGTGATAAACCAGCTGTATCTTTGCATCCCCTACTTTCAAAGAAATATTTTCACTAGTTAATACTTGAAAGTTGTCAAAGCACAGTTATTCTGTTAAACCCAATCCTTTAAATGGAACTTTGCCCACTTCTGATTTGTGACCATTAACTATATTCCATTTCAACACCATCTCTAGAAAGACAAATTAGCATTTTCTCAATAGTTTCTTCAGACACAAGAAGTGCCAAAATTTCCACTGGGAAATCTGTAAATAAATGTATATTCCTTCATTTTGTTGAGCCATTGTCCTTTGTGCTCCAAGGTACAAAAGTGCTGCATAGCAATGGAATACTCTTGGTATAAATATTACACAAGATATCAGCCACAGCCTTGTTTTACTGTGTTGTTATAACGATGGAAAAGAGCAAGCAACACCAAGAGGCAATGTTTCTCTACAAATGTTCCTAAAATAATCTGACAGTTTAAAAGTTCAAACAAAAGCCAACAAAAATCTAATAGAGCTCTCAAGGGGCTGTTTAAGTGCATGTTGGCTAAAGAACCGTCTCTATTTCAGAACTGAGAATATGGTTGGCAAAGAATCCACGGGAAAGGACAAGAAACCTCTACAGTTGGAAAATACAGTATTTATAGAAGTTGCTCTTTGGATCATTTGCTGTGGGGAAGGACAATTGCATGCAAAGGCCCAGCCCTTAGGACTTTTTCAGAGGCTTTCCCTGGTGCCTGAGTGCAGGACACGGGGCAGAACTTTTCTCTATACAGTCTGGAAATCCAGTTAAGCTCTCACAAAGCAAAGTATAACACAGCAAGTTCTTGTCCCTGAACTCCTTCAAAAAAGCTTACTGTTCCATTTAATTTTCAAACAACCTTCTCACCACTTGAAACACAATAGCTGGGAGGTAGGTTCTGTGAGAGGCAGAACAGGTAAACGTTCCCCTCAAGAAAGGCAGAGCACCTTAGAGATTTATTTTTTTGAGGGGGTGGTGATATTGCAGTGCTACAAATCTGACTCAGATTAATGAATTTATTTATGCATGCTGGGCAAACAGTCTAGACTTCAGCTTTGTGTAAGGAGGAAAAGTGTTATATTTTCTTCATTATTACTGCATTGGGAGAAAACAGAATCCCACTGCTTGATCCATAACCCTGACTAGGACATTTCCCAAGCAAAAATAATCTGGATTTGTGGCAGAGGGTATTGGGAGATTCTGTATTCTCTCAGCCCTTTGACAGTACTATTACAGGGCTCTTCCACTAGTTCAATAGAACTCCTTGTGAAGTCTCCTCAGTATGAAATGGGCAAGATATTGTAAAAGATTCTCTCCTTCCAAATCTCCAATTTTCAGAAGACATAATGCAATGTGCTAAAGATGAAAGGCACTATAAAAGGAAAACTCACACTACTTCTCAAGCACAGCTAAATGTTAACAGCTAAATGCTGACTTATATTGAAAAATAAAACAAAGAAGAGAGTTACACAAAAGCACAGCAAATGGACCCAAAAGGTAGACTCCACACTGGTATTAGCCATAGTCACTACTCATTGTCATTTGACTGTCTCTATAGTGAGGCACTTTCAATTTCAATTGCAGCTGGTATTTCCTAACTGAAAAGCTACAAAATACATGTCAACAGAAATTCAAAATAGTTGCAGAGGAAACAGAATTCCTACCTAAAAACACAACTTTCATTCCTTCTGCTGTGTAATAATCCTAATTTCAGTTGTGGAAAGGAAAAGATGCCAAATGTACCAACAATGTGTTAGTGTGGAGAAAATACAAATTTTCAGCTGGAAGCAGGGGGAGGGGAAGGCTGTCATTCCCTCTGCACTTCTGAAAGAAAGATCATCAGTTCTCAGCAGCAGAACTGGCTTTTGCAGCACTCTTGGTCTTTTAAGTCATTGCTCCAGTGGACAGACATGTGCTTCAGCCTTTTTGCTAAAAACATTCATCACAGTGGATTTCCTGTTCTACTTCAGTATGTTCTTGAAGAAATTCTAGGAAAAGTGACAAGTCAAGAACCATAGGACTTTGTTAAAATGTTAAAGATTCTGATATTACAGAAATCTAATAAGATAAAAGAAACCTGTATCTTCACATGAACACTGTAAAAATTCACACCCAATAAATGGTGTATCCCAGGAGTTTCTGATGGTGCTATTTAAGCAAAAGAGCTTTGAATTATGTTTCTCTTGCCATTCAAGAAGTATCTATGGATGGAAAATTCAGCCTACAAAAGATAGAAAATGAACTGCAAGGAATTAGGAAACAGGTATGCAAGTAAGCTTATTGAATAAACGAGTGGGGAAGAGAGGCTTTAAGCAATACATGTTTTTGGCTGAAAAAACTAACACATCCAGTGGAATTGCAGCCTGTGGTTTCCCAGGCCAGACATCTAAGTTCAACTCCAGCATGACAATGACAAGGGCTTGTACCTAGGAGAAAACAAAGGTCTCCAGAAAATATAGAACTGTAGGACTGACTTTTCATAGCTGTTATAAAAGAATGCACTTCCTATAGATACATGTTTTAAAATACATATTCATTAAGAAAATCTCCCCTCCCAAAAACCCACCACACAAAAACATACTCCTGATGTGGGATATGAATGTAGCCGAACGGCAATTAAACTATTGTTCTGTAGCAAGAAACAAGTATCCAATTCAAAACTCATTAAAATCAAAAGAACTTGCATGCTTTCAGCAAAGGGAGGTTGTATATAAATTTCATTTACTCATCCACTCCTGCCAGATCCCAAACAAAACAACAGTCTCTTCTGACAGCATCTCCCCCACTCCAAATATGCCTATTTCCTAAAATTAAGCACAGCTTATCCTCTATTTAACAGGATACAGAAAACCCAAGACAAACAGAATCACTTTATTTTCTTATGATTATTGATGTACTGTACATTCAAAACCAGAAGACGTTTCAAAAGGCTTCCTGTCCTCAAGCAAAATTAAAAAATAGACATTTGTCTAAAGTCTCCTTATCCTATATCAATTCCACCACATCCCCCCCAGTCAGAAAATAATTCTGTTATTTACAACATGGTAAATGCCGTCTTTCTTCTTGAAAATTAAATTGCTTTTTCCCCCTTTATCCTTGCAAGACTCTCATATTGATCACTAACCTCCTAATGATCAAAATAATTAAATCCAAAAACTTAGTACACTGTGGGCTGTTAAATCTATGTCCAGGCTTCATCTTCTAGAATAAACAAACATAATTAATTTAAAAATTGCTCATAGGGGATAGAGGCAAACATATTTATCTTCCTTTCCCTTTTCCTGACTCCTAACAAATCCCCAACAATATTTTCCATACAACACATGATTTAAGTATAGATCTTGTCAATGCTACTGAGAAAGAAATCACTGCTCTTGCATGAACTCAGGTTGTTGGAAAAAAAATCACTGCTGAAAATGTTACCTGCAATTAATCATTCACTTTAATTCTTTTGTAACGCAGTTATTCCCCAGTTTGCATTTGATCATTTAATTTTGCATTCCAAATGCAGTATTTTATAATGTAACCTTTTCTGGTTTATTTCATTTTATTGATTTCAGATTACAGTTGCAGTTCACAATTTGGCTTTCTTGCCCTTAAAAGTGTTTGTATAAAACATGGAGATAGAAAATGCATTCACATAAATACACATTAGCAAGGATTTAGAAGCTGGGAAGCCGATCCGTTGTCTGCATGTCTTCCACACACATGTTATCTGTTGCACCCATTCTTTATTTATTTTAATAACATCAGAAGTATTTTGTACTCTGCATCAGAGTCACATAGGCTGTACTTACTGAGCTGATACACCAGTGTAACTTAGCAATTTACATCAAGAAAAGATAGGGTAAGTCAGACATTTTTTTTTATTTTTTTTTTGTGTGCTAAGGAAGATTATGCCCAAGGTAAAAAAAAAAATAAAGGGGGGGGGGTAGTGGAGGAAAGGCCAATTATTACAGTTTAGTGTAAAAAAAATGATGCTTTAGAGAAAAATAATAGCTCGTGCACTGAAGATATTTCAAATTAAAAGAACTGTATGTCAAATTGCTGCAACAAGAACATGATTAATAATGGACAATGTGTTCTAAGTGTTAGAATGTGAAGTATGCCCAGAATTTCTTTCTCCTTTTTTGGAAGTAACCTTTCAAATAAACACATTTTCTCAAGGTTATTTACTAACAACTATTAAAAAGTTAGAAGATTTGCACACATTTTCCCTTGTTCTTTTCTTCATGACTTCATTTTTAAAATAGCATGAAGGTTTACTGCTGCCATAGGCTTTCAATTCCTCACATTTTTGAGTCAAAATATATCAAAAAAGTCTGATTGACTCATGTGTTTTTATAGCCAAGCACTTGCCAATCTCTAGGATGAAATTAGAAAGTTTGACCACATTTTATCCTCCAGCCTTAGCCAAAATTCAGTGCTGAGCAAGTTGTTTCAGTTACCAGCAAAAATAATTTTTCAGGCAAATGCTGCTTTGTACTTGAGCTGGACTGGATTTTACAAATTCTTATTTCCTGTTATTCTGCCAAACAACATTCAGTCATCTTTAAAAGCCCAGCTGACCCAGTGAATTTATGACACGTTCTGGCTACTTCTTCATTCTGCATCCACAAAACACTCTCTCTCTAGGGCAATAGTAACCATTTCCAAGGAAAGTTACCTGTTATTTTAACTGAGTAGGCCTTCTGACCCGTCTCTTTGAAGTGTCTTCTGCAGCCTGACACCACCTGACTGTGAATTAGAACCAGCAGCAGCTCTTTCAATGGCATGCCCAGACCAGCAGCAGGAATTGTGTCACAAATTGTAGGCAAAAGACCTGCAAGAGTGATGGAGAAGCCTGGAACCTAGAAAACTTTAAAGTTCTGGAGACATAATAAAGTGAACAATCCTTAAGAAAAGAAGAACAGAGGATACCTTAGACTTCCTCCAAAGCAGTGCCTTCAGCTCCAGTAACATTTTCTTCCACTGGCATTTCCTTCTATTTTGCTCTGAAGTCACAAGCTCCATCCCTTCCAAGCCAAAGTTGAAGCAACAGCTTGTCACATTCTAAGGGAGAAAAGCACAGTTTAGAAAAGCACTGCCCAGGGAAAGACACTTTGAACTCAGTTTTGATATTCTCTTTAAATATTTACTTTCCTAAGCCTTACTCAAAATTACACAACGAATAAGAAGAAATAAAGTATGAAAGTTATTTGATATTAGAGTAAATTTACTTTTGGTTCCTGATTTACCCTATTGGATTGTACCTCTTTTCGAAGTCAGAGTCTTTCTTCTTCAAATATCCTCTTTTTTTTCAATTTATCCCAGTCAAAAATGAGTAACAGAGAACAAACAAAATGTAACAGCCCAGTGCAATAAAGGAAATTCAACAGAAATTATTTACAGTGCCCAAAGCGGTGCAGACTTATTCATCTATTTCCTCTCCACTCTTGCTTCATCTCTATACTTAAATCTCTGCCTTGGCTCTCAAGATTGAAGTCAAAGTCTTCTCAGGCATTTCAAACGTGGAAGTCACCTGGCTGAAGACAACACAATAAAAACAACACAATAATAATAGTCTTCGTAGTTAGAGAAGCACTTCACTTCAGCTTTCTGAACACCCCCGAACACCTCTCGGAGCACACTCTGCAGTGGAAGTGCTCTCTGGGATCACTGGTGACTGTTCATCTCTATTCACTGTTTTGACTTATAGTTGTTCCACATTGTTAATCAAGTTTTTAGAAATCCACACGTATCTAAAATATGCATGGATTTCTAGTAAAATAGATGAGTAATAATAATAAGGTATAATAATGAGCATTCCCCCCACCCCTTTCAGAACTTATATGTGGAAAAAAAACCCTGAGAGGAAAAGCTTTACTGAACAGTAATTTGATTTCATCCAGTCTTAACTGGCCCGTACCTCAAACTAGGGGAACACTGGTAATGAAAAAAATCCTTGCTTTTTAGAATCACTGGAGTTAATGGACCTGTTTTTCTCCTGACAGTTGAAACAGAATTAAACGTCTAATACAACTTCACTGTGACTTTACTTTCCATAGCAATCTACCGCATAAGTCCCCACACGTTTGTCCAACACACAGACACAAATCTCGGCACCCGCCGTGCACACTGAGGGAGGCAGGCACTGGTTCCGTGCCCACGGTGCCACTCACTCACCTGTCAGTGTGTCCGTCCCGTTCTGCGCTGGAATGCGGGAACTCCTCGGGGGCGCCGCGCCCTGTCCCGGCCCAGCCCGCCCGCAGGGCGCGGGCGGGCCGGTGCCCTCACACCCGGGGCCGGTCCTCTCATACCCAGGCAGGTCCCCTCACGGCCGGGGCTGGCTGCTCCCCTGCCCAGGGCCGGTACCCTCACACCCGAGGCCGGTCCCCTCACGCCCGGGTCGGTTCCCTCACACCCCGGCCGGTCCCTCCAGGCCCGGGGCCGGTGCCCTCACACTCGGCCCGGTCTCCCCGGTCCCCTCTCGCCGGACGGGCGGGAACCCGCCGCGCCTCAGGCCGCGCTCGCGCCGCGGAGCTGCCCCCGTGCGCGCCCCCGCAGAGGGGCCGTGGGTCCCTGGAGCTCCCGCTCCGCAGGAACCGGGAGGGCTGCTCGTGAGAGCAAAGACGGGAGGTCAAACAACGTCAGGTTACCTCCAGAAAGGTTCCAGTGTGGGTTTTCACCCTTGGGACTTGAAGGACTGCACGTGCCGTGGTTTGGTTGACACGGTGGTGTTTGGTCAAAGGTTGGTCTCGGTCAAGTGCAGTCCTGCCAAGAACTGTCTGTAGCTCCAGCAGAATTCCCCCTCGGAGGGGCTCGGGGCTGTCCCTGTGTAACCCACGCCGCTGACCCGGCACAGGCTCTCAGAGCTCTGCTCGCCCTCCTCGAAGGGTGTCACACAACTTGTACAACTCCCTGCAACAATGTCACCTGCTGCGCCCACTCCGGAATTTGCATGAGGGTTCTCCCAATGTGCTGTACCCTTGTGGTTGCTTGTACTTAGTTCTCATGAAACTCAAGTACAGAGCAACCAAACAAGAAAAAAAAAAGTCACATAAATTCATCTTGAGTTACTTTATTTTTCACAATAATAAAAAATAAATTAGTCATAAACAAAAATAGTTAACATTTTTTCATAAAAGAGAAAATGTATACAATATGAAAAGGATGCTGTACAGTTCTGGTTCAGGTACATTGCCACAGATACATATTCCTGAACGAGTCTGAAAGCAATTTGCCTATACTCTCCCCCTTTAATTCACTCAAGGAACTGGCTAATCAGAAAGTTCAGAACATTGTATTATGGATTTACAGTATGACATATATACAAAAATATATATGTAATACCTGTGCTATAAAATTCCCTAAAAAGCTGGGTTAGTATAATGAAAAAGCTGGACAAAATTTGAATGGTATATGTAAATAAATACATATTAAGTCCCTTTTAATAAAAAAAAAAAATCTGCCTATTCTAAATATTTGAAATATTTTGGTGCAGTGGCTTGTTCCATAGACACAGCTCAGAATTACATATTTCCCATAGACATCTTGTATTTACAAATAACAAAAAAATAAGTTATAATAAAGTATATCCTTCTGCCAAAATCAATTACGAGGGTCAAGTAGACAATTTTATACACATAAAAAAAGTTAGTGTTTCTTTTGTGTGCTGTCCTTCCTGATCCTCTGTGTAGGTCCTGAGCAACTATGATGGGACTACACAAGCTCCTTTGTACCCAACCCCTGCCAAGGCCACTGGTCTCAAGGGACCCAAACACAGCATGGAAAAACAGGTCTGGGCAAGCAGCACTCACTGTTCCTGGAAGGTCAATGATTTATCAAAATTAAGCTCCCCTCTTCTCCAGGTATGGTGGTAGCTATCTGTATCCCATTATAGTACATGTGCATATAGAAAATTTGGAAACTTTCATTCTTAAGAACTTCTGGCTGTTAAATGGTGAGAAGCAAAAAGCTGAGTTCAGGTCTGCTGTGAGTTCTCTTAAATGGAATTTTCTCCCTTTCACCAGGTCTGAATTTTGTCCATACTACTGAGATATTATAATTATTACAAGTTTTCTTTAAAATATACTGAAAATGCTTAGTGGGTGATTTTTCATTTCTGATGTAGAACTAATAATTTTACATCATTTTCCAAGCAACATCTAATTTTTCTCCCACAAACATTCTGTAATTTTAGAAATAAAGGAATTTTACTTTTATGTTCAAAATGTCATGTTTTGTCTTTTAATTACAGACATGCACATAAATTATCTGCCTAAATCACAGATCAGCTCTTAAGAAGTCGGAGGCACTAAGTCTAAGTCTCAAGAAAACCAGGTAAACACGCAGCTTTTCCGTTGTGAAGAGGATAATTCTTTTTTTTTGTGTGATAAACGTTACATATGAGAATAAAGGGCCACTACCTACTTCACTAGCTGTGAATCATAGGTTTATTGCACAGGAGTTAATTCAGTATGTACTTTACTACTATGCATCTAAAACTAGTCAATATAGATGCATACAAACACAAAAATCCCTAGGCTGGCAGGAATACAGCTCTCTTAACAGGTGGGCTTATTTCTAACACAGAATCTCATAAACAAAAGCCCAGTTCAGGATTTTTAGTACCCTGGAAAAATCTAATTTTGTAATCCAAAGACAAAGGGATGAAAGTGAGACCAGAAAGAAGAAGAGAAACCTTGGGGTGTGGGTGTAAAGGGGAAACAAGTGCGGATGAGGATGGGGAAAAGCAAAGCCCTGGAAAGCACATTTTGTACTTAGAGTGAAATAGATTATAAAGAGAGTAAGCAAAGTGTTTCCTTCAGAAAGACATAACCTCCCCTATACCAGCCATAAGGCCCCACCTCCCTCCTCCCTCAGTGGTGACCACTGGCACTCCCTAGGACTCAGATATGGCAAAGGAGTAGCAAGGTCCTGGAAATGCTGCTGCCTCACATGGCTTCCTGTTCTACCAGCTAAACGCATTCACTTGAGCCAGGGCTACAGTGACACATATATATTACTGATATATAACTACACTATTTTGTCATAAAACTGGGACCTAACCAATAACATTACTGTTAAGCACTGCTTTATTCATACAGAAAGCTCTCCATCTGCTGAAGAATTGGGAAAGAAAGGAAAAAGATTATGAGTGTAACCTCCTAACAAGCCCTTCCTTAATTCAGAGCCCTGGGAGTTGAAAGTCAGAGACATCAAAGCAAATACTAACCCTGTCTCATTGCTGGCCAAGTCGGACACGGGGTCATTCCCATAGGAGCAACCCTCATGTTTCCACACTGCCTTCTGTGAGAGGAAGGGAGAACTCCATGCATTCAGGGCTCTCAAACTTGGCATGCAATTGCAGTACACATGGAATTCTACCTACATAAGCTTGAAGCTGACATTGCACAGGAGTTACAAAAACCTGATGGGCCCTTGATACCTTGATAAACAAGGCCTCAGTTCCCAAAGGACAGTGCTTTGATACACAGAGCCTGCTCTGGATGGAGCTGATTTTTTTGCCTGTAAGAATGAAAGCTCTATGCAGATTTACCCCATAAACAGCTGGACTGCTTAGACTCTTGAAATAAAGGATCTAACTTATTCTGGTCTTTCTGGATTGTGTAAGGTGAAAACCTTGAAGATAAGGAAGCACTTCTTTCCACCATTCTGCAGGATTTTGACTGACCTTGTAGTCAGAAAAAGAAATGAAAGCATGCAAAATCAGAAGTTTGCATTATTTCTTACTTATATGGGTTTTATATCTGCTCTAAGTCTACTCCATCCATTAAGGCCACCTCTGTCTTGCAGCAAAAATAAAATCAGGTTCCCTGCAGGCATCATCCTAAAATGGTGCACTTTTCCACGAAAACAAACACTTGCTTTAGGCACAATTTCAAAAGTGTGTTTGGAAAGATAGCGTAATCTTAGCACAGCACTTCCTTTGTGCAGATAATATTAGTATATCAAAGTGCTGATAAAAAGGGCTCATTAGTTCATTCTGCAAGAACAACTATTTTGATATTGCTGACATACAAGATGATAAATGATTAAGTTCAGCAGCATTCTGGCAGTTTCCAAACCATTAGATATTTAATTAGGTGAAATGGTATATTTTGTTTTATCTGGTACATCTGAAAACTGTCTCTTTACCAATAAAAAAAAGACAATTTGTATAACAAGCGCTCACTGCATTCAGTTCACAAAGTTTTATACATTAGGTGCAATACAGGGTTGTGTTGCTAAGTGTAAGTATACATTCCTTCATCTTTACCTGCCAAGAACTCTGTTTACTTAAGTGGCAGCTTAATAGAGCCTACAAGATGATCACCTTTGTAAAGTAACCTAAAGGCCATATATTCCAGAGCAAAATATTTTATAAACTAGGAGGGTGCTGAATCACTGACTGTCTCACAGCCAACAGTGTGTGTAAAATAACTTTTTACAGACTGACTTGCAAACCTGATTAGCTCTCTGCATCTCATTATCCTTGGGGTTTTCAGAAAACCTTTTCATGGAACAGGTATTTCCCTCAATCTGAGAGGATACACTTCCCTGGGACAAAAGAGACAACAGCAAAAATTATATAATGTGTGTCAATTTTTGCTGCAATGGAATATACAGAGAAAAATCTGTATTATAGAAATACTGGATTTCAGAGTTGTTCATACTGCACTTTCTCCATAACATTCTTTGGTCGAGAATCTAAGGAACACAATACGATCACAAATCTATGTTATCTTCATGAATAAATCTTCAATATACAAGGGAACAGGACAGTGAAAGACTCATGAACTCAAATTACAAGTTTTCTAATTGGCATTTCTGTGTCTACAAACTTTGTATCAATTATTTACAGTGAAAAAGCCCAAGTCAAGGTGTACAGAAATAGCCAAAGACATTATTGGTTTATAACCACAAAGAGTAACTTCAAATTTTAGGGGAAACACTTGTTCATTTCATTTAGCCAAACAGCACTATTTCATCATGTCAAACATATATTTTGCATAAGTGACTGAATCAAAAAATTCAAAGGTTTGTCTCAATGCTTTTAGGCTACAGGAATTCCACCTTCCTGTGGTTTCCAGCACACAGACTGATGTGACTAGTACCACACCCAGCAACCTTGACCTCCTAGTACTCCATTCCCTTCCCACATCCTCTCCACCAGTAAGAAAAGAACACACAATGAGGCTGAAACGTGGCTCTGCACCAGGACAGGACACCTTAACCACTGTTACATCACATCTCTGAGAGTCACTTAACATGATTATTCCAGCTGTTTCTCAACTCAGACATCAGGCACCTTAGAAATAGATGCATAGTTGGGCATCACTAATTTACAAGCAATATGCTGCAATAAACAGCTGAATAAGCAGAGGTGTTTATTTTTTCTCTCAGCCTTATTTACACATTTGAAAGACCTCTCAAGTAAAGGCTAGAAAACATGCAGATAATGCAAAAATTCATCTGCACTGCATAGCACATCCTATTTGCTTTTAGCAAGTCCCAAGGCCAAGTACAGTAATTGCAGAAATGAAAAATCACCACTTATATTCAGCTCTAAGTCTGTAGCCATTCTTGAGTAATAGAAAAGGAGTGGTATGAATAAATCTGTGGGATGAAACACATAAGTATGTTGTAATAACTGATCAAAACCTGAAGAATGCCAATAGCTAAGATCTCTTTTATACAGATACTCAGCTACTACACTCACACTGCTGCCTGATACCAAGAGTAACAGGCTATTATAAAGTACACAGGCCTGCATCCTTTGGTGGTTGTTTCAGAAACTGGTGACATACCCAGACTAGGTCTGGACAAAGTACTTTGGTATGGCAGCTGTTAAGCAATAGTGCAGAGACAAAAAAAATAGGCAAGATCCCAGTTCACTGAAATAACTGCCCAACAGGAAAGGCACCTGCCAATGGAAACAATCACTTTTTACACCAGCAAGGCTCTTCACCTTTCTGGTTAACCTGTCTCACTGACAGCTGCAGTTGTTAAAGACTTAAAGGGCTAGACACTAGTGTCACTCTGATAGGTAACGTGTTTTAAAATCCATACAAAGTTAGAAAAGTGTCTCTTCAAGAGTTTATGAATTAAATATAAAGGCACTTTTTGGCAGCCAAGTGTGTATACATTTGCTGCCTGAGGACAGGACGTTTATTAAAAGTACAACTGAGAGACCTTAACAGTGACTCTAATTTATTATGAATGCATTGAGTAATTAAAAATATAAGTGAGAGTGCTAAGAAACTGATGATAAATGGGTCTTCAAAGGGTCTGATTCTTTGGGAAATGATTTTTCTCATGTGCATATTTCATTCATTTAGTCATCTAATTTAAGGCAGTCCAAAATACCAAGTAAAAGTAAGCACTCAGAAAATAATGCAACAGCTGCATCCATACTGCCCAACTACCTCCAGTAATTGCCTGCAATTGATTTAATTTTCATTAATTTCACAATATTAAGGTTGGTATGTTCCTTATATAATTATCTGATGAGCAGATGCAAATAATAGTATCATTAAAAACTAATGCTTTAAAAAGATCATGGTTTTACAACAAACATCCTAAAAGAGATAACTGCACAATAACTGAAAGGGTGTGAGATTTAACCATAGTCTTGATGCACTTGGCAATATAAAAATCCATCTCTAAGAAACTAAAACTGCTGCAGTCAAACCAGTAACACTGTCCAAGCTTCATCTGAACTCTGATGTTGCTGCATTGAGCAGAAGAGTATTTGTTATCTACGTCCCAGAAACCCTGACTGTCTGTTTGCCACACGTGTACAGGATGCACAACAGGCTGTTTTGTAGTAGGTGTAGACACAGAGCCGGGCCTGAACCACCACATTGCAGTTGTAGTATTTATCTTTGCAATTCTCATCTGTGGAGAAAAAAAGAAGAGAGAAGACACTAAAGGAGAACAACAAATAACCAATCCCCTTTCTTCTATATAAATCGTGGAAGAAATGCACCTATCCCCATTTCCCCAAGCTTTTAAAGTAGTTACCCTGTATGCACCATTTTCACTGAAGCAAATGTCTCCCATTCTCAAAAGTAAGCCAGTTTCTTGCACGTTACAAGGAAAACATTTTAAATTAGAAATTAAAACCTACTTTTTCAGCATAGAAAAGAGCTGTATTTTGCATAAAAATAAAACTGAACTCGGTAAAGAAAATACAGTGTGTTAACATCTCCGCAAGACTGTTAAAGATTTTCCCACTAGATGGAGTTCCACAGTTAAAAGAGAAGCTTCCTCTTCCTTACCTATTTCAGGGATACAATCTTGTGTGTTACATGGTTCTTTCTCTTCAGGTTTCAGCTGTGGATCACACTGAGTACTGGCTGCCATGTCATCCGATAGACACCGAACCTCTCGAACCCGAAATCCTCCTTCACAGGATTTGGAACACTGAAACAATTAAGCTGAAGTTCATGAAGACAATATGAGATGTGCAAATACAGAAAGACAAAAAGTGGGAACCTTGAAGGCAGATCCAGGTATCACTGTAGCCTATTAGGAACTTTACCACCAAAGTTTTTTATTTTCTACCTATGAAGCCCATAACATACAGGTGAGCTTTTGTTAGAGATTCCAGAACATTTTTGACCACATGAGCAGCAATTGGGCAAGTAAAAGTGGAGGACACTGAAAGCAAGCTAGGAGAGTTCCCTTTCTGAATTTATTAGTTAGCTTCTTGCTTTTTTAATTAGTCTTGTTCTGTTCTGGTTATTTAGACTTATCTCCCAAACCTACTCTTTCCAAGGTGTTTCCTACTTTAAGAACTTCCTCCACTGAACTTTACTACTTGCAAAATTACAAGTTTACTACTTGGCTGCACTGCCCTCTCCTCCTTTTGCCATTTATGTACAAGCAGGAATAGTTTTAATTACCTTTTTTTCCTAGCACTTAATTATTTTTCACTTCTTGCAGCACAATTTTACAAGCATTATAGGTTTCTTTGAATTTCTAAAGAAAATATTTCTGTGCTCCTTCAAAGTCTGTTATGAAGCCAGAGACTTTTGTACTTGCTTGTCATGGTATTTTTAAAGCCAATTATTACACATTTCTGCCCATACTGAAGCAAATCCCCTGTTGACTTCAAGAATTTCACCTGAGTGAGGTCTTTGAGATTTGGCTCACTGTCCAGTTTGACCTAATGCTCGCAAACTTAATTAAATCTGGGTCATTTATAATGATTAAAACCTTAATAGCCCCAAACTAGTAAGAATGTTTTCTTTCTGACGTTTTTGGCACAATTATTTCTTTTCCTAATACTGCAGAAACAACTTATCAAGATCATGAAATCAGACATTGTAGCAAACTAACCAAAGTAGTCTCATTATTGTATTCTCAAACTGCTCTTTCAGCTTTAAGTACAACCTTCCCCTACATTTGAAAGGGCAGCCGTGTGGCAATGGCAATAGGACATGATTTTTATAGTTACTCTTGCTACATGCCTGTATAGAATACTGTAATAATCCCACATCCAGGAATAAGAGCTTCAGTTCAGGTTTGTAGAGATCTTAAGCACTTGAAATGCAACCAAGACACACAACACTACGCACAAGCCCCAGCATTCTGTGTTACCCAGCCACTTAATCCCCCTGTCTGAGAGGCCAGGCCACTTGTCTCAGGTCATATAAAAGGTCTGAAGATATGAGCTGGACACTTTCAAAACCCAGTACAGAGATTTTGAACCAGCTATTCTGCTCAAAGTCAACCCCATAATCCCCTCTCTTCAGGTCTGACAGTAAGAAATGCCACATAATAGACTAGAATAGAATCATAGAATAGTTTGACCTTTGAAGGCCATCAAATCCAATTCCCCTGCAGTGAGCAGAGACATCTTCAACTAGATCAGCTGCTCAGCAGAACTGAAAAACACTTACAACACGATTCTGTAAAACCTCTGCTGACATATTCTTACAGTAGAGACAGTCAAAAAGGCTTAGACCTTTAAGGATTTTCAGATGTCACTTCTTGGGAAGTAGCACTTGAACAGTAACCAGGGATCTCTAAATACCTATCAGATTCTAAGTCAGCACCTTGGTCCTTCTGTGCCTGCCAGAGAGCACATATTTTCAATTTAGGGGGAGCCTATCTGCTGCATTCTATACATGGGTCTTGTGGCCACACACCTGCAGGTTCACTTTCGAAAATGGGTTTGCTAAGAGGAAGTTACTTTATCTGAGCAGTTCAAGAAACAATCCAAATAATTTCCAGCAACAACAAGGAACATGCTTTGATCTGCTTGGCTTTATTACAAACTTAACTTGGATGTGCTTTCAAATAAACACCTATACCTGCAATAAGGGAGAAAAATCAGGATTCCCTTCAGCTGATTTCTTTTGTAAAAACCATTCTATCTTCTTTTCTGCTTTCTAGTGCTGCCAGCAGGCCAGTAAATTCATTTTAACATTTAGTAAACAAAAACCAAAATAATTTCTCTCTCTTATGTCATATGGATGGGATATTTCCAAGGGTTCCTGACTAAGTGCACTCAAACTAAAGGCATCTGAGATACATCCACATTTCAGAGGTGTCATTGTGAATTTGATTTAAAGCTCAATGAAGGGTGTAAGTTACTGCACTAGATATGAAGTCATCTCATTCTAAGATGGGAATGGACTTTTTGATTTTCCCTTAAGAGAAGAATGTTGATTTTTTCAGGTAAAAATCCAGTAAGCATTGTCAGGTATAGGAAATAATGGAAAGACAGGTGAAACCAAAGCATTTTGTGGCACACTGGTGGCCTCTTTCTTTAGTCTTTCTTTATGAAATGTTTAATTTCAATGAAACCAGAGATCTGAAAGGAACTTCTTAGTGCACCACATTATCTCATCATAAAGGGCAAACCAACTTTATAAACCAGGAAGATTCTTTGAAGAAGAGATCAGTGATGAAAAGATAACTAGGCAGTGTCTCTTTCTGGCCAAGATACTTCCTAACTTTTCTAAGCTCCACTGGCTAAAGGGTATGCCTTCTTTTTAGTATCATTCCTGTGCAAAATTAAGTCAATTTTATGGTTAGTGATTTTGTCCAAATTGTGCTCTCTTTCAATTTAAATGGAAAAAGGGGTACCAAACAAAATATAGATACAGGAAAACATGATCGACTTACTGTGCTCCATTCTGTATGAAACCACTTGGATCCACATGGTTTGAGGTAGCAGGATTGCTGGCTGGGAGGTTTTTCCAAATATGAACATTCATAGGGGTTCAAAACATCAAAATTACCTTCAGTTTTCCTAATACAAATGACTTCTCTCTGTTGAGTTCCACTGCCACATTCAGTAGAGCACTGTATCAGAGAAAATAAATGTGGGGGAATTTGTTATTCTATTTATGTCATTCAACTTATTTATAAACTTAACATGTTTCTCCCCATACTAGTTCCTGAAATAAAATAGCACACACATACACACATGTATACTTGCATTTTAAATCAATATTAAAACAGAAACATTTGGACACTAACCAAACACTAACATCCAGAATCCATTTCCTTACTTTTATATGTTCTCTACTGAGAAAAATGAACTTAACCATATCTTTCCTTGCATCACTGGCACATGACTTGACAAAGGAAAAGGGCAAAGTATTCTTTAAGCTCCTGAAGTAAGATTTTAATCTCAAAGAACCAGAATAGTAGCCCAGATAAACCTTGGGTTACTATTATTACGTGCATGTAGTACTAACATAGTAGCCACTGGTCCCAGTTACAAGAAAATGTACCAGTACAAGAAAATGCGGAAGGATACAGTAATGACTTGATTCATCAAGTGACTAAAGACTGTAGCCATCAGGTATTAAATATTTCATTTTTGATCTTAACAATGATCACAGCATTTAAAAAGATAATTCTGCCAATTTTTTTTCCGTAAGGTACCACAGACTCAAAACATATTTCTAATTATTTTAAGGAATAAGACTCTAAGTGTATTGTTGGAGAAATCTGAAAGTGTTGTTTCACTTGTAGCTACAAAAAGAAACTGATATTTATTTTTCTAATTGAAAGAGAAGCATAACTGACTTTCTCCATAAACACTGTTGCTGCTTCTTGCTGAAGCAGGACTGTATGTGCTGCACTGAAGTTTTGAGGGTTATAAGGTTAGAGTACAGTTTTGCAGCCTTACAAAGCCCCGCATTCTGTGTAGTTTTCAGAGAATGCCTTGATCTGCCAGGGTGTTATTTTCATGTATCTATGTGATGTAGTGTTGGTTCCAGTTCTGAAAAGCAAATTTGACTCACTTGGATTCTTACTGCCCATTTAAAGGTTAAATACACACACAATACTGTTCCTGGCACTTGTAAAAAGGTTTTTAGAAGATCATTCCAGCAACATACTGGTTTCTATGTTTTATAAAGGGCTATGATTTTTGGAAGGCTTTTTCTAGCCTAAACCAATCAAATGTTATCAGCAGCGGGGATTTCGTTTAGGTTTGGGGTAGAATTTACAATCTCTTTATCAGATTTCCACAAAACTTTGAGCTGAACAAAGAACTTTAAGATAAACGCACCCAAATAAATTCAATGAGAGGTGCAATAAATGCACCAAACCTCTCTGTTGCTGTTCTCTTTTAATGGTTCCTCCAAAGACATTCACTCAGCCCTGAGCTCTCACAAAGCATGATACAGAAAGCCATCTATCAGTGCTCCTTCCTGCTCTGGTCTAGTGACTGTCTGCTTTACTTTTGGCATGTAGGAGCCAGGATTTGGCCAGTAGAATTAATGTTGTCAGACACTGCTTTCAGATCACACACAGCAAAGGCTTTGTGTCCTTGGTGTGCACCAAACAACTCAATCTCGTGCAAAGAAAGAAGGTGAAGTAGTTTAAAAGAGCAGGACAGGTAGGATGCCTTTACTGAACACCTCTCTCTGGGACAGCAAAAAAGGATACAGAATTCCAAATCATCTGCTGGAGCTGTCTAAGTAACAAGGCCTTGATTTCATCTGTCATTAGAACTGCAGAGAGGTATTTTTGAAATCTGAATTTGTTATTCTGATATAATACAAATAATTATCACTTATACTTGAAAGCATTAGCACAGGAGTCTCCATTTCAAATGTACCAGTTTAATTTCCAGCTCCTTATTGCCTGGAAGGATCTTGGGATCAGCAGTGCAGTGAATTAACAGCACAGCTCGACCAAGTGCTGGCACCAGCATTTCCAAAGGCTCTCTAGGCTGTGCCAGAGCCTACACAAAGGGACTGGGCAGGAGTTGACAGTCTCTGAAATGCCTTTGTTCCTGACAGCAGAAACCTTTATTTGGAACGAGAAGGGCTATTTAGATGGGGACAATGGGAAGAATTTACCTTGAAGAAAGAGCATCAGGATATAGGCCACTAACCAAATTTTGTTCTTTCACTTATTGTAACAGAGGTGTAACAGTATTGAAGCTAACTCTTGGGTTTACCCATTGGTTTTTGCCTTATTTACCTTTTGGAAACCCCATATACACATACATATAGATGTATATTTCTCCCTGCATGCATGCATGCCTACAAAAGCTCCACTTTAAAAGTTGCAAATCTGTTGCTTTAGTGTTCACCTGAATGTGCCAAGCAGCACTGTGTTACCTTTCATTTTATAAACACACTGGCAGTTCAAAAATAAAAATGAAGGTATAGAGGAAGAGAACAAAATCTGCTTTACATCAAAGTAAAATAAACCAGCAGGTGCTGAAAAGTATTGAACATCAAACTCAGCAAAGCACAGGAAAAAGTACCCAAATATTATATGGAGATGTGGAAATACCTTATGGCACACATCTTCATTGCACAAACCCACAAGTTTTAAATTAAAATACCAGCAGAAAACCAATCGATAGGTTAGATACAGGGTTTGGCTTACCTGTGTCCAGCCCCCAGCAAACCATTCCACTTTCCCAGCACAGGGTCCATTATTACAAGGAGTTGTTTCAGAGGGTCTGTTGTTGCCACAGCCTTCCAGAGGCAAACTGCTGACATGGTTTGTCATACAAACCACTGAGCGCGTGCGGATTCCATCCCCACACTCCGCGGAACACTGGGGAGCAAAAGACAGAACAGCTTCACTGGTTTGCCCTCCAGACTGCTCAGTGAAATGAAGAGAAGCAACAGGCATGAAATTGCATTAATTTATGCAAAGCCAATTATTTTTACTTGTCATTCAGCTGTAGAGAATTGTCTTACAGTTTCCTACTTTTGAAAACACAAGTAGCACCTGTCTTTAATGTTTTGCCATACCAACTGGTAGTTCTGAGAAGGGATAATTACAATAAATGCCTTTTCAGCCTTTGATTTGTTCTCCCAGTTTCTCCTCCAACCATTCAAGCTGTCAGCCAGGTGAATCTCACACTGGCTGAAAGGACAAGGAAGACTCTGAGGGCTGTGGCATTAGGAGTAAAGTGACTGCTTAACACATCCTGGAAGTTTCCCATATGGCAAGTTGACAGAGTAGTCAGCACAATAAAGTAGAAAAATGTAAAGCTTTTTGACAGGTGATTTCAAAAGATTATGGTAAATCCTCAGTAAATAACTATTAACTACCACTATTTCTTGCCCAGTCGGTTGCAATTGTAAGCTGTTACCTTGTTTTAGAAGAAATGGCCATAGAAGCTTGTGCACATTCGATGTTGCTTTTTAATGCTATGACTTTCCAGTAACTAAAACTCACCATTCTCAAAGTTTCACTGCTAAATTCTGAAAGCTCTTAATAAATAGTGATATGGAGATTCTTACATCACATATTCAGAGACACTATAGTATGCATTTCGTCCATAAATTAGATAGGATGAAGTCCACTTATGCCCTTAGAGTTTGCTTCTTTGACTACTGCAGAGGGAAAGTCTCTGATATTCCACTGTTTTAGGCGGTATAAAATTATTGACATGTAAAGAACAGAAACATACCAAGGAAATAATAAATTCTCATGTTAGACTGTTCTTTTGTTGCTTAACTCTTTCTTAATCTTCCCTTTCTTTTTCTGTTAAAAGGCATTTGGCATTTCTTATCTAGACCATTAATATAAAGAAAAACCTTATGTGCAGTTCACTGAATGACATGTACATCATGGAATTTAAACAAAGTAATTATATTACACATGCAAATAAAGCCACAAATAAATATGCAATATATGGGAGAAAAAAATGCATTTGATTGCTACTTCAGATTTTAACATACAGAGTTTCTCCTAATTACACTGTATTACTTCCACAATGAACATCACATTCCTTGCGAATTAATATAACTCTGCATCGGAGCATTTTTTAAATGTTGTTGAATAAGAGTGATTCGAAAACTGGAAATGAGAAATAAGGGTGACAAAGAGCTTGATCTGGCTGCCACTGAACAGCAGATGCCATGGTAGCACCACTATTAATTACAAGATCAACCAATATAGTCATTCATCTTCTCAAGAGAGACCAGTGACTGAAAGTACAATTGATTGCAAACTAATTGCTCTTTACTCTCTAGCACTGAGGAACACTGGTGTGAAATACGTAGTCATGTTACACTTATTTCACAGATAGAGAATAGAAAAATATTTTTCTTATCAGCAAGTTGATTCCTTTCACAGGATGTTCAAATAGAATGGCAAACCTTTACTGAAATGGAAGGCCTAGAAAACTAAACAAGTGATTCAACTCTTTAGAAGCAGATTTTTTAACAAATTACAATTTTGGAAAAATGAGAAATTCAGGTTTCTTCCTCCATCTGCAATATTAAGTGTTTAAGCTTCTCTTAAATGATGTCTGTAAGTGACATAATGAACCTTTTTTATTAGTGGTGCACAACAAAATTTTCCTCTTTCACACAGGTATAGAATTACTACCTCTGCAAACCAGATTTCATGGCTAAGGAAGCCTTTTCAAAGGAAAGTAGCAAAATCTCAAAAACACAAGAACGATGTAAGTTGTGCTAGTAGTGAACATCTCCCTGTTTATATAAACTAACACTAAAGTGCCCCCATTTCAGACAGTCCACTCCCAGGTACACTGACTCTGCCTGAGCCTCTTCCAATGTCTACCACTCAAAACTGTTGGGAAGAAATAAATTTTGTGGTTGTTCACATTTTGCCTCAGCAAGTATGTTCAATTACATTAAGCAAAGAGAACTATGTGTATACTCTGGAAATACTTTTCTTATTTCTAAGTAATTTTCATTTGACAGTCTAGTTTGCTTTTCTGCTTTGCAAACCAAAGCTGCGAACAAGTTTAGTCTAAAAAGTCATCCAGAAAATCTCCATAGTCTTAGGTTTTAAATGATTATATATGAACTAGGCTTACATATCAAATAACAAAGGAAATACCAAATGGGAAGGTATAGGGTTGTCCCACCCTCTGCTGCAAGATTTTACTACAGATTAAGTACCCTCTGAGGATTTACAAAGCAAACTTAAACCTGAGTGTTTCATGTATGTATTTGTTTTTTCATGGTTCTTTTCTTCTTTTCAGCAAAGATTTTCTATGTGAAAGCCATGGATTTTCATAGTCAAAGGGAGGGAGTAGGGAGAATTTGGATAATGAATCCTCTCCCTTTGGTTTTAACAATTGACATACCCACTACTTTCAATTTGGTGCCATTGATTTGTTGCATCAATATATAGCAACTGCCATAACCTAACACTGTGAAACATGAGGAACTTTCACAAGCTGCAACTTTATTCTGGTCCTATTATTAAAGATATTTTGTTTCACAGTCTTGTTTTAATTGGCACAAATTCCTCAGAAACCTCCGCCTGTGTTTTAAGGAGTCTGCCATTTTTCTTCTTCCTGAGGTCCTTCCCTCGTGAGTTCAATTTCAGAAGCTTTCCATACCCATTAAAAACTAAAAATAAGAAACCCTCCTTCAGGGCTCTGGTAGTTGTTGGAAAACAACTGCATAGCAGTCCAGGAAAATAAGGCCAGGTCCTGCAAACTTGGAAAACTACAAGTGGAAGCCTGAATTATTGTCATTGCAGCAAGGCATGGGTAGAGCAAAAAAATTCCCTTCAGTAATATGCCAGTCCTACTCATTATCCTCAAATGGGGCAACAGACCATAGGGAAGTAGCAGCAAGAATTCTCCTGGGCCTCAAGAACCCTTTCACCCAGGTCTCAGCACCACTGCTGCCCTTAATTAAATTTTTCAGTAACAATCAATTGAGTTTGAGTAAAACATCCCCATTTGTGCAGGATTTCTGTCTACCACACTTTCATCATCTTAATTATTTCCCACATGATAGTAAAGATTTTTATCAGTCATTCTTCTGATGTTACACTATTGCAAAGAATAAAAATAAGGATCTATGCTTCAAATACATTTATGAAACTCCTTAGCATTATTTGACCTACTCTGAGAAAATCCATTTCAGAAGGGATTTTAGACAGATTATGTAACCTTTGTTTTCCCAATAATAAATGCAGAACTGTGTTTCAGAAGCTCACTTCTGCCACAGTTCCAACACTGGGGCAGATTTTCAAACGACATAAAACCACTGAGAGCTGCCTTGATTTCTAATAAAGAAAAAAAAACAAAGGAGGGGAGTGTAGGAAGAAATATCGTTATGTATTGCCAAAACATTTTCTGATACCTAGATTTAAATTGTTTCCCTTCAGAGTGCATCTATGCACACAGTAGGTGCTGGATCAATCTAGCACTTCCATGGCATCCTTCCAAGGGAACAAACATCTTGAAATACAGCCTTGGTTTTCCAGCTGGATCATAATTGCTTCTACATACACACTGGTACTTTCTTTATGTGTCATAGGTAACACCATTGGTACTTACACAGTATTGATGCTCTCTGAGGTATTAACTTTAGGGAACTCACTTCCTCACTACTCTAGCTCATATAATAAATATCACTTGCCTTGAGAACTGTAAGGACTTCTCAGGGCCTGAGTTCACCAATGGTCCAGACCAGCCTCACCTGGGGCCTCCACCCACACCCTGCTCATGGTCCAGGGCCATTTAACTTCAGCCTAGTCCATCAGTCTGAGCTTCCTCAGAGATTAACCTTTTCCCAGTCAAAGCCTGGACTTCACCTTGGACTCACTTCCCATGTTGACCCTGGCCCTGTCTCATGACCACAGACCTGCCCCAGGGCTGTGTCCAACCCTGGTTACTGTCACAGCAGGGACTCCCCAGCTTTACCTCGGCCCTGCCTCCTCACTGTGACCTTGCCAGATAATCTGGACCCCACTTTGCCCCTGCCTGCCACCCATGAGCCCATCCTGCCCAACCTCCCTGGGACACTGTGGGCCGCAGCTGGGAAGGCTCTTCCCTGCCATGTTGATCTTCATTACAGCAGCTGAACTGTGGCACAGCAGGATCAGCTCTAGAGAGGAAAACAGATCTCTGTAGGTCTTGGCCATCCTTTGATCAAAACTCTCCTGGCTCTATGTTTCATTGCAAATTATGCAGTGTGTTACATATTTATACACAAAGAATGCAAACCTCCTATTTCCATATGATTGCCACATGAAATCAATGATAAGGGGTATTTTATTGTTTTTTCATTTTCATACTGAAAGCAAATAAACAGTGATAATAAAAAATAATGAACTCTTGCACAACCTCCATGGTGATTTTTCCTTTCTTTTTTTTCAGTATTCAGGAGATTTTAAATGAACTTGTCCAGTTTTAAATAAAAAACAGTGAAAGAGCGTAAGCTACAATATTCACTGGTGGTTCCACATCTGACTGTTCAGCAAACACACTTGAACCTGTTAGGCAATGCTTTAGAACTGTGAGGAATAAAGATTAATTTTTACGAAGTTTTCTTTTGACTACAGTTCTCTTATGATGGGTCATTACAGAAGCATTGCTATTACTCCTTTTAATGAAGAGTGAAATCCAGAGCATGTGTTTGGTTTGTTTCAATTATGTTCCCTGATGTGCAGCATTTTTTCTTTCTTCCCAAGATTTTATTTTGGCCGCAGAATCTCATTAACATCTAAGAATTGTTTGTATTTTGGCTTCTTTTCTAAGTAGGCTGTAAACATAAAACGAGAAACAAATGAACAGAGGAGATGGCAATGAAGAATAAACAAAAATACCAGAGGGGAATGCTCCAGTTAGCTGGAAGGAAGCACTGGTGAATCTCCCATTGCTGTAAATCAGGAGAATGCAGCTTCCCACTTCTGACCCATAGGAGAAGTAAACTTTCCAGCAATTAGAGCTGTCAAAGAATCAGTCATGTGAAATGTTTGCAAGAATCTCATCTGCTCCTATCAATCCCAAGATCAGTAAGGTTCACTAGACTTCACTGATTAATGGATGTTGGTTGGTGGAACTCTGCCGTTTTAATGCAGTGTGACAGCTTTAGAGAATTATGAGACAAGAAGCCATCTTTCTACCAATGCACATAAAAATAGCACAGAAGTTTGTCCGGACTCTATAGGCAAAAGAAGTTAAAGATCATGTGGAAGTCAAAGCCATGAAACTTTAGTTAATTCTCTTTTTTATACTCAAGATAGAGCAATAAATGTAAAGAGTGACACAGACAAAGTAAGATCAGTCTCACTTTGCTACTACAATCTTTTAACCTGTTATCTTTCCCATTGAAATGGGCAAAATTTTCTGTTTCTCTCAAGACTGAGCCTGGGGCATATCAATACAACCAAGCAACAGAGTACATGCTTTCAGAAAAGAAGTGTTTGTTTTCCAAGGATGAATTGCTTTTCTTCCTTCCTTTAGATGTTTCTCCAGTGTGCAAATGATGGCCACACGTCTCATAAGCTTTGCAGGTAAAAGAGTGTGTAACATATATACAATGGACACTGATACCTGTTTTTCAAAACAACACAGATCAAGAACTGCATTGTTTCAGGAACATGGAGGGGGTTTTAATTACATATATAAAGAATTAGTGCGTGCAGAAATGGTCAATGCCATGGGGGAAAAACAGGTGGGCCATAAAATACATAAATACATTGTGGGAAAACAAGACTGGGGAGCATGAAGAAGGCAGCCAAGTGTTATTTACAGAGTAAAGCTATATAGAGGCCACCTTGGGAAGGAAACACAACTCCTACACACAAATTTGTATGTACTCTGAATGTATGTTATATTGCCAAAATTACATTTAGGGAAATGTAATGATACAATCTTCCAATTCAGAACCATGGAAACTATTAATGAAAAAAAAGGTAACTAGCGTGATTTTTACATCAATTAAAACTTTGCAAGGTTTCAATAAAATAAGAAAACCCAAAATCTTTCCACCATCCCTAAATTAGACCCAGTTCTTTTCTTGAAACAGTATTAAAGAATACCCTATGTATTTATGTATGGCATAAATATGTACCACAGTTATCAAATCCTGAAATTTAACATCTGTTGGCAGCAAAGACAACTGTAATTTTCATGTCACTGTGTTTTTTCTTCATGTTTCACTAATTATCCAAGGCTACATTGTAGTGCTCCATGCATCACATAAATCTGGACATGGAGGTTTGATATATCCCTTGCTGAAAGAGAAAGTACGTGTGTAACTGATCTCTGACAGGCTTCTGGAAATCTCTGCTAGCTGCATGTGCAACAGTAAACATTAAGTGTTTGCAAAGTGAGTTCAGAGAAGTACAGACCAGGCCTCCTCTTATGGCTGTAACCAAGTTTCAACTCAATCATTTCAAAGTTCCAACGTTCTCAAAAGATATGGTAAGTTCTTTTACCTCTTGTTTCCAGCCACGGCTGAAATGTCAAAATACAATGGGAAAGACTGTTCTGTGGTATTTCCAGCTGGGACTTGAAGTAGGCATGTAATAAATCTCACAAAGAGGGTCTGTTCTTGTGAGATTTCCACCATGGTTTTGCAGACTCAAGAGGTTTGGAAAAGCTTTTTTAAAGCATTTGAACTTTTGGCTCCTTATCTGAACCATTTGTGGCTGCCCATCGCTGATCTACGCTTATTGCTGAAGTGTGGCTTGGCTTAAAATACTTTGTAAGGAACTGTTTGGGGAAATCACACGTGCAAAGTCCATACACTTGGGAATGCCCATTTCCATTCCATGACAGAATTCTCCTCTCCTCTTTCAACACGAACACATTCCTCTACAAAGAGAGAGAGACTTCCGATCCTAAAAACCAGCCCTTTCAAGGCATAATAAGAAAGCTAATGGCCAAAGGCCTGACTTTGCAAAGCCATTGACTACTCCTGCATTTGGCTGGCTTCCACTGGAATCACGGCCACTGAGCGTCTCTGAACATCCGAGTCAAGAGGTACGTGTGAATCTTAGAAGATTCTGCATATTCCAGCTCAAATCTACTTTCTTACTGAAGTAAGCTGTTCCTTACATCCTCTTTGTGAATCCAAACCCACTGCTGGCAGAAGGGATGGTGAATAATGCCAACTACAGTAGCAAGCATTTGGAAGAAATTAATCCGCACACTTACATAAATTGAGAAGGTAACAAAATCCATTCTTTACTCTCTGGCCCTAAAATGTTTGTGGTAAGAAAAAAACTCCAACATTTTCCACATTACCTGCTTCACTTCTATGTCTCATTTAACACATATAAATAAGGATAATAACATTCTACAGTTATTACTTTCAGCTCAAAAGCTGCTTTTAATTCAGCAGAGGGCAAAATATCAGTGTAGAATAATGAAGAAAATGGAGTCTTCACTAGAAGAAGACTGTGCTTTATGTGGTGGAACTGCAGTAGCTGATAGCAGCCAGGCTGACTTTTTCAAGAAAGATGAGGGTAGAATGCGTTTTTCTCTCTTACATGTAAAATATCACTTTAACAGAACTATATGAAGAACAGATTACAAGCTAAAAAAACCAAACAACAAAAAGGCACTGCTATTTCTCCTTCAGCAAAAGCTAGGCCCTTTGCACTTAAAACCTCTACTGCACCTGGTAACTTTCTGCTATGCGGGAGCATACACTGGGGAAAAAAGTGACAACACCACAGATTCATGAGTCTACATTTTTGTAATTTTTATAAAATCTATTTGAGTTCTCTGGAGGCTGAAGATTTTGCAGGTCTTTAATTGTAACAACAGTCTGATTGGCATTTACAATTATATACCAAACATATCAGGTACCTGTCCTTGCTGTGAAGTTCCTGCCCCATCTCTGCATCTAAACCTGGTGGGAAATCTTCTGAGTCCAAAGTAATGCATAGCCTATGAGCCTGACATCCCTTGCTTGCTGAGGTACTACCACAAAATGATCTAAACAATGAAATCATGAAGTTATGAATGCAATCCTACAGCTTCAGTGACAAATTACATTATTTGTCTGTCCAAGAAAAGAGAGATGCAACCAGCATTTTACAGACTGAAGGCTCAACTTGTCTACAGATGAAATCGATAGGCAAGCATCCACAAGAGAGACCAAAATACCAGGCTTTCTTACCCCATGTTTATAAACCTTTTAATGAAAGCATATAAATTTCCCCAATGAACAACAACTCTCATCCCAATCATGAAACAAGGTAAACTGGTTTTACTGCCTTCATGCAGGAAATCTGACTCACTGGAATAAAAAAACCCAACATCCATGTTCACAAAGTACAAGAGCCAGAATCAAGTTTGCCTAAGATTATGAAGTTGTTCCTCTCTTTTCACAGCTATAAGATTATTGGTTTATGGCTTGAACTTAAACCTAGACATCAGGCCTCATCCCTTAAAAATCAATGAAGAATCTTTTAATAGTCTGAATCTTGAGACTCAAGGCAAAACAAGGCAGAATAATAAATCCCAGCACACTCAATATATTGGGAAGTTCAGACTCAGGGCCAATTCTAACTCCAGATGCTTGGCCATGTACCTACATGCTTGCCCTTTCTATGCATTCTTGTATCTTAAACTCAAGATGCCTTTGGGATCATTATGTTTTTGTTTGCTTTTGCCCCTTTAATAGAACAAGGATAAACATGGAAAATAAGATTACTCCTTTTATGGCTGTACAGATGTATATTTTTTAATTCTAATTTCACTTAAGTTTTAGGAGATTTGGCAGCACAAAGATAATGAGAAGCCTTACCCTGTCACTCCATTCTGTAAGGAACCAGCTCTTAGCACAGGGCCCCATGTCACAGTTCTCAATATCATTTGGCCGCAGCTTCATGTTACATTCCTCATCATCAACAACGTCTCCGAGGTTGCTGACACATTTCACATCTCGAGTCCTCTGCCCCACTCCACAAGGCACTGAACACTGTAACAAAGGACAGGTTGCATCAGGACTATACACAAGGGCTGCAGTGGCTTATCAGGAACATACAGCTCATTCTCTCCCACTAAGACATCCACCTACAGAACTATTCTAGATTGCCAGGAAGAGGGAATAAAAACACATTAGTAGTTTTAAATCATATGCTCTCGTATTTTCAAGGCTTTTAACATTTCACTTCCCTGTTTTAAACAAAACCAAAATTCATGTTTGATTAGTGATACCTGGAAAAAAATTCCTACTACTTTCCAAGCTTTAATGTCTTCAATCAATCAATCAGTCATACTTACTGAGGTCCACTCTGTCCTAATCTGCCACTCACTGCAGATCTTCAGCTGGCAGGTGCTGGTGGTCTCTGGTTTCTCCAGGTGATGGCAGCGGTATTGCTGCACCGTCAAAGTGCGGTTGGCGTAGATTTGCCGGCATAAGATCTGGCGGTGCTGCATTCCCAGGCCACAGGTTTTGCTGCACTCAGACCACTCCCCTATATCCCAGCTGAAGTAAAGAAAAAGAGGGCATGATTTTTGGCAAAGGATTCTCTAACAATTAATCTTAACAGAACTTGAATGACATGATTCCAGGGCTGGTGTGGAACCCTATAAAATAACATTTACACCTGTGTGTGCATAAAAATCCTTTATGGAGACATTATATGCTTGCATGTACAATCCACCTGTAGTGGTTGATAATAACAATAATGGAACTACTCAGTTCCAGGGAAGAGAGATGATATTTACACAGGGGCTGTTGTGAGCACTGTCTCATCATTAAATATGACACCACAGAAAGAAAAGGTGGCCACTACAGCAAACTGATCTAACACGGAGTGATAAAACCTACAGAGCCCCTTTTTCGGACAGAAAAAAGGCACATGCTTCTGCACATGCAGAAGCCTCTCACTTGAAAAAATTGTACCCATAGAGACCATGTAGAATGTGCCTGCCTGAAGAATCACAGACACTTTGAAAAACTGCTATACTTGTTGCCAACTTGCCTTTTGTCTACTCGGAATGCTATTGATCCCTGTGAAGGGAAGAAGGCCAACAATAACCAAGATAAAAAAATCCACTCCACTTTAGGACACAAGTGCACAGTACTTAGAAGTTCAGACTAGTTTCCTGCTTGGAATAGCCTCTTTCACTTGCAAAACCTCAACATCAGTGCCTTATTTCGCTTGACTTAAATTGTAGTATCTTACAAAGCTGGACATGGGAAGAGGTTGCAGGCCTCCTCTTCTGGAATGGGTTTGGTACTGCTGTCACAGTAACTCTCAGGTACCTCCTCGTGAGTGACTCTGTTGACACAGTGGAAGATTGGGTATTGTGATCCTGAAATGAAGAAGAAAACTAGGTGAAGAATTGCAAAAGACTTGGCAGTTGTAACAGTAGCATCCAATATTGATGCAAAAAGGAACCTGACAATGGTAAATAAAGATGAAGATTTTATCCAAACTTTCCAAATTTAACACCTGAATGCTGCGCTGTTTACATTGTAATATCATGGGAAGTATTTGGTATAGGCAAAGTACAACATGAAAATGTAGGAAAGGCTGAGAACACATATTCCTGCGTCTGTATGAGATCTTTACAGTTCAGAGAGAAGAAACATTAAATAATCAGGTAATTAAAAAAAAAGGCAGTTAAATGGCCACAACAGAGTCTTGACAAGAGGAAAAAATTTGCAGTCATTCTATTGAATGACTCAGAAAGAGGCTGAGCTTCTTTATTTCAGAGTTATGTGGTGAGTAAATACCTGAAAACATTATCCACTTTACACAGATTTTGAAAAGATTCATCAGGCAAAGCAGGCAAAAGTCTATATTTAATGCTCAGTCTTTAAACAACTTTTATGCTAAAGCAGAAAGACAGAACTGTACTACTATTACTACAAAGAGCCTGGTGCTAACATGTCAACTTGGGTGGGGTGAGTGCAAAGTTGAAGCACATTAACTCAGCCCAAGATAAGTGGTCAAGGTACAACCAACAACTGCCAGTTCAACCACTTGGAGCTTGAACCACTGACTTAAAAATGGGATGATTTTAGTTGTTTTAGGCTAGCCTATAGCAAATAACTCCAAACGACTAATTTACTGGTACTGGAACCTTAGTAGTGCAGAAATTCAGAATTACACAGAGGAAGAAATCACAAACAGAAAAATTAACTTTGAACTGAAAAGAAGATTTTGCATAAAGCAATATATAAGCACAAGTAGAATGTTATTCAATCAGACAAGCAGATACACAGCTTACACTGCTTCCCACATACTTCCTGGAATGCTTTCCTTCTTTTCCTGGAATGCTTTCCTTCTCTAATTTCATGTTTGTCATTTTGCCTTTGAAATGCGTGGATGATGTGTGATCCTTTCAGATAAAGCTGTATTTTTAAACTAAAAATAAAGTGGGTGAACTTGGTATTAGCAAACTTCAGAATATGGGGATATGTAGTGTATGACATGAATATAGAATCACAAATGTCTGCTTTTCAGTCTTTGCAATCAGAAAAGGACTGAGATGAAAAAAAAATTCTTGTGGTTTAAGCAAGCACAGAAGGGTGGCTGTAGCTGATGGTAACTTGGCTGGAACACTTCAATTTCAGGATAGAAAATTTTAAATTGCAAGTCTCACAAAACTTATTTTAGTTCAATAATTTAATTCTATGAAAAAGAGGGCTTTGTATCTCATCAGCTCCCACTAATACTTCAAAAAAAGCTACTGTATTTTCTGAAATCTAAGGAAAAATCAGTAGCTTGCACTCTTTAACCTCCTGTCTAATTCTAAAAAGTAACAATAAAAAAAGATTTTTTTTCTTGATTTTTCCACTCCCTTCTTTGTCACTCTGTGTAACCCAGTTTGGTTTGAAATGCCTCAGGAGCATGAGATTCACACAGGCTTCTCATACCAAGATCGCAAGAAATGTTCCTACAGTCTCAACAGTAACAGAATCCTGCTCTCAAGATCCAGTTTCTTTTGAATTTAACTTGACCAGAACATGCACACATTCTCCAAATAATGGGAAAAGAGATGTTTATTTTTAGTAGTTCTCTTGCTAAATTTCATGGAGTAAATTTAAACTGCACAAGAGGCTGAAAGACATCCTTTTAATTTTGTTCTCCTCAACCCTACAATTTTGGTAGCATCATTTTGACTCAGTTTTAATTCTTACCACTGCCAAGGGTGACCAGATCTCCACAGAAATGACAAGAACTATGTGCAAATTTCCCTAAGGGCTGCAGGATACACAACCAAGACTTCTGTGATGCAAAGAAGGAGTACATTCACCCTGATGTGTTCCTGCAACTGCATCATCAATTACCTGATTTGGATGATAAAATTCACCATGAATATGATAATTCAATCACTCAGCAGGTGATAGTCACTGATTGCTGCTAATCAATAATCAGACACAATTAAGGATTCTGCCTATATGACTTGTATTAAAAGCACAAATTGTGCTTCAATGCCAAATGAAATGATTTTGGTTTTGATGTCCTCTTTTTCTCCATAAAAAGGCTGACTTCAAGAAGTCTTCTGAATTTTATGGGCTGTATTTTTAGCTCTAACACATTTTCAGTAGTTGTGTCCTCTCAAACTAATTAGGAAGCAACTGTTCTAAATGTATATAAATTGGTGACAGTCAGCTGAGCTCCCACACTGGGTCTTCTTTATTTTACACCTCTGCAGTTTTTTGGGTATAGTACAAAAGATTTCACTTTTACTGTCACAAAAACTTACTCTTCCAAATAATTGCTTGTGCTGTGCATTATTGAGTCTGTGGTTACTGTGAATGCCTGACAGCAAAGATTAATCTTTGTATTATATGCAAGTAGCGTATGCACCACTTCCAAAAAGCTCGCTAATTACCAGTCCCTTTCTGTCCCTTTTCCTCCCACTTCTTCCCTGTTAAAACCTCTGATGTCTGAAGTCACATCATTGCTGTTCCAGCAACGTCCAATGAGGCGGAGATATGGCTGATGAAATCCCTGTGAAACCCTCCTGTAAAGATCTGAACGCTGTTGACAAAGACACAAAAACCAGAGTGTATCTGTCACAGCTGGAGAGGCAAAATGGAACAGTAAAGAAGGCCAAAGAATATTGAGGAAAGCAGCTGTGTATCAAGGGTATGAGAGAGAGAGCAGCTTGCCATAAATCCTGAAATATTTCCTTTCAGAGGCAAATGTATTTTCCTTATAACTCACATGCTTTGTATTTTGTATTTTTTAATTCTGTTGTTTCTACTGATTTAAATATAAGCACATGTAATAGCACTGACATGACTTTGGCTCATAAGGTAACAGAAAACACCAGGTCTAGCAATGCATTGTGCACACGATGGTTGCTGGATATTCACACGTCCGCCTCCCTCTATGCCTCTCTTCTCCCACACTGGAACCCTCCCATGAGCCATCTGTTTTCTAGGTGTGGTGTACAAAGCACTTACCTTTCCCACATGTAGTAGTGCACTCAGTTTTTCCAACCTGTTTCCAGTTGTGTTCTCGATTTTGTCTTGGTGGTTGCATAGCAGGCACTTGGTTTTCTGGCTGATGAGAAGGAAACCTTCCTGGCTGAATAACTGGAAAGGTTCCAGCTGACTGTCCCGTGAGAATGTCTGTTTCTCTGTGCAAATCCTCATCCTCATGACTTGTACTTTCTGGCATTCCTAACTGACCATTCAACGGCTCCCCTGTTGATGGATAATAACAGAGAAGTAAAATAATGAGCCTCACATGCAAATATCAGTCTATGTTTTGATCCACTAATAATCAGAACTGGAGCTTCATCCAACTTGGAAGCAGCTTTAAGCTGCTATGTAGGGACCCTCAGTAGTGACCTGCAAAGATTGTGTTGTTTTAAATTAAGTTAACCAAGTCTCAGCCAGCAAATACATAGAAAACTAAAATATGAAGGATCTCCAAACACGCTCTCAATTTCATGCACCCAGTTGTCAAAATTTCCTCAAGCTTTTCTGTTTTGTACCATGCTCTGCATTCTGTGCCTCCCCATGTCACAGCACAGCTGTTCCTCATTATAAACAGACTGCAAACACACTTAGAAATTTGTCGGGGCAAGTCAGGAACATTAAAACAAGGACCAATTTCCCTTGCAAATTTTCTGCTGTACTTCAGGACTTCGCAAGAGTACATGCAGCACACAGCCACAGCTCAGTCAGGAGTACAAGCTGCCCAGATGCTGGCTTGGGAAGGAAACACTGTTCTGTTTGATCCTCTCCAGTTGGGACAGGAAAGAGAAACTGTGAAGGGTTGTTTTAAATTATCTCAAAACTCTGAAAAGAAAAATCATGTTCTATTTAATTTCTGAGACAAGTTTAAAACATTCCAGCTCATGCAGACTCATGGCTAACATTTTAATAACAGAACTGTAACTGAAAGCAGAAATCTGTGACCAGATTTCCAGCTAAAGTATAAATAATCCTTACCAGTATTATTTCACTGAAGTTACCAAATCTATGCTGACTTCTCATTCCGACACTTAGGGTGAAATTCTGGACCTCTCCCGCATCAATGGCAACATTTACATTGAATTGAACAGTATGAATTTCTCCATTAGCTTATTGGGTAACAAAATATGTTTAATAATAGGAAATGGTGGCATTTTACCTGGCCTCCTGTGAGCAAGCAACTGAGGAGTAATGACATTGTCTCCTGGAATGATATACTCATAGTGTATACCTGGGTTAGGCTGCTGATGTATCATCTAAAAAGAAAAACAGCCATACCTTGAGTTCGTCCATATGTTATATTACTAATACTTAAATATCGACTCAAACTGATCAGCTACACAACATTATTTATCATTGGCCAGGATAATGACTGTTTCCAAAAACTGCAAAAAGAAGAAAATACAAGTTACTGTGTTTCCCAACTGAGTCAGCTTGTAAAGGCAGAGAAACAATTTGTCTAAATCTTCTTTGAAAAAATGTAAAATGCCTTGCTTGGGGCCAAGGTGGGCTGTGGGCTGCACCAGCCATGGCCTTGCCTCTCAGCAATGTGAGCAGCAGAGGCTCACACCAGGTCTCAGCAGCAGAAGAGATGGTCCTAAGGTCATCAAAACATTCTCAGAGAGCAGGAGCTTGACAGATGCCTGAGGAAACAAAGGCAAGGAAGAAAAAAGCACAGAAAAATAAATACCACAACCCCCAGTCTACACAGGTAGCCTACTGCCTTTCTAAGGGTTCACTGGTGTCACTTGAATAGAGCACATACATGTTACTCTGCGTGTACATCTCACAAATCCAACCGTTCCTTCCAGCACCAGCACCAATCCATAGAGCTTCAGCAATCAACCAGCTAAAACTAACACTATGCTGCCCTCTCCACGAGCATTGCTCCATGGAGAGTGAGTGAACACCTTACAGAGGCCTGTGTGACCCTCCATGTTCATTTGCAGCTGAATGAAGATGTAATCTAAGTGCAGCCAGACTCCCACTGCTTTACAGCCTGCCACAGCTCTATCAAAGTGTTCTTTATGAAACACAGGCAGAAGCCATAAGGTTTTCTCCTATAAATGTGAAAGTGAAGCTGAGTGTTTTCAGAATGTTCAGAATGTTGCTACCCAAGCCCATGTGAGCTGACACAGGTGAGCCTCTGAAAGTCACTGTCACTTTGGCCGTGCTTGTTTAAGCCGGTAACCATAAGAAGATCTGAGCAAGATACGACTTCATGGCAGCTTTCTCAGACTGTCAGCAGCACACTCCACCATCCAGCAGGCTACTATCACAGTGCTGCTGAGAGCCTGAGAGAACTGAGGTAGAAATGCAGGGGTGCCATAAGATGCTAATTTCACTACTTCAGCTTTGATTACTTAAGTACTGCTTCTACTGACATGCTCTAGTCCTGAACTCTTTGTGGGGATTAGTCTGGTAGAAGCTTCAAATTACACTCAAAGTAATTTTTTTTAAAAAAACAACCAAACACACAAAAAACTAAGCAAGCAGCAGATGTTGCACTAGCTCTATGGTTTTGACAAAAGAAAAAAGTTATAATAATGGCCTAATGATCCAATAAAGCACAATTAACGCTTCAAGGCTACACTAAATTCATCACATCAATTAACACCAACTAGGGATTCAGACCTTTGTTTTTCCTTGTATCAAAATCTCTTTTTCCTTGCAAATATAATAGTTGTTCCTTTCAACTCTGTCCCTTAGAGATCACTCACTTTTCTGAACCAAGTAATAATGCACTGCCTGTAGTACTGTCTTGTAAGGGTTGGTCCTTCCAATGTCACTTTGTTATCCAAAAAATACACCTTCTCTGTGTTTGGTCCTGAGAGAACCAAGAACTGTGAGGTGACTTTAGCAGAAAAGTACCCTCTCCCTTCTAGAACCAGAACTCTGCTCTTTAGATGGTTCCAGGAACAACTTTCCAATGGTTCCTATGGTTTTTCCATCACATTTCTCAAAATGACTCACAGACACGTTACAAAGAAGTTAAGTGATGAAATCCTTAATTACTATATGGTCCCAGCTTTCCTGCAGGAAAATAGCAGAAATGATAGAATAGTTTGCTCTGAGTTAGGGGATCTAAGTCTTTGTAGCAGTGTATTCTCCACACTTGGACAGAACTTCCATCTCTTTATCTTGCTATTTACAACCTACAGTAAATCAGAGCTTTTTTCTTTACATTTCAGAATGGAAGAAAGAGAGCACGATCTCAGGAAGGTGGAACACAAAGCCATTTGGAGTTCTCATCTGCGAATCTCTTCATTTTTCTACACAAAGCATAAAGGTCATGAATATGGACAAAAAGAGAATTACATGATTCAGGCAGTGCAAGACACAGCTTGCAAAAAGACATCTGTGTCTGCATGGCTACACATTTCAAACCCTTAAGAGAGGCTATGTCATACTGATGCTTCATTGTCTTTTATCTAGCACTATCTATCTTTGTCTTCTCACACTATATTAAAAAAGACAATAAACTATCATCTTATAATGAACTGTAGTATTCCTCGTGACGACAAGAAATATCTCAGAGTCCAGTCAAATTAGATGTGACAAAATTGCTAAAGCTATGTCCATCATACCAGCTTCTAACAGTCACTGGAAAAGCCAAAAAAAGAAAGAAAAAAGAGACTAAGTTGAAACTAAAACATGACACTATCATAAATTTAAACTTCAGGCTTTTTTGTGGTATTACTTTGGAAATATCTGTGTAATCCATTTCCTGACCCTCTTCTCTCTGGGTCATTACATATTAGGCATCAGTCAGCTGACAATAAAAACTGATGGCCAAGCCGCAACTCACAAAACCTGCAACTGCACAGTGACATGTAGATTTTAAAAGCAGAGTCTGTACTGCAGAATCTAGGGGCCCAACCGTTTATTTTTCCAGGCTTTTGCCAGTCGTACATTACAATCAATTGGAAAAGAAGTTTGGACCAGTTGGAATAGATGATCTTAGCGGTCTTTTTCAACCTTCGTGATTGTACTGTTAGCATAATTATTACATTGCATTATTAAGGCACCATACAGCAGATGAGGAATAACTTTGCCAATATCTAACTTTTCCCAGCTTAGTAATCAGAGTAGTTGCTATTAATTTTTCTATGAAATGACCCAGCACACATTTCCACCCCACATTGCACTCAAGGACAAAAAAGCCATAGCTGGATGAAACAACCATAAAAATCAGTTAATCTAGGTTTTTTCAATAAATTGATTTTACTGTGTGGGAGTGTATAATCTCCGAACACACCATTTATCTTTGAATAAATTGTAATCAATTGCAGTAATATTTTTTATTTCAGTATGATGAACCTGTCTCATCTAAAGTAAAAAGCTTTTTCAATATGATTTCTCTCTTTTAGACACAATTTGCCTTCTCTCTTCCTTTCTCAAATAGCTATCATCTATGGTCTCCTGGCACAGCTTCCTACTAAAACTGCCCTGCTTCAAATCCTACATTCTATAGGTTTTTTGGACTTGTTTCTTTTAAAGGAAACTGAGATGGTATTCCTCTGTGAGAGGCCTGTTCTGGCTTAGGTACTTACTTCTTCAGTGTAAAATTAATCTAAGCCAAAATTCCTTCAATAGGAAAGTATCCAGAGAAAATGCAGTACACACAAAAAGAAGTGCCCTAGACATTTGTATATTTTATCTCTATTTTACTCTTTACAGAAAAAGTAGATTAGATTTGGATTGGTAAACTCTAGGAGAAAAAGGCTTGATTTAGATACCCTATGATGTGGTGCAAGACAAACAACAGCAAGCGAGTGTAAAATATCAAAAATAACGTTTCAAAATTAAAGTAACAAAGTATTGGTACTGAATTCAATTTTAGTGTTGCATCTTAACGATGAACAGAACAATTTTTTTTCCATCAAGAAGATTAATCTAAATATTAACTCACATAGACGTCCAGGACTTCATTTGTTGGCCCATCAGCTAAAAACGACTCCCCTGCAGTGCTGGAAATTTCATTTGGGCGTCTGTAGGTGAACATTGTCCCGCCACCTTCGTATCTCCCCGGTCGATCAATTGCCCAGTTCCCGTTGATGATGGACCGTCCCGATCGACTCCGCAAGGCTGGACAGAAAGGGTGGGGACAGAAACACAGGGACTTTGATCAGAGGAAATCACCTTCACATACTGGTGCCCAATCAAACCCAAAGGTGCAGAGAACACTGTTATTCTCCGATGCCAGAGGACAAAGCTGTTGAAAGGAACAGAGTAGTATCAGTAATGTGGGGAAAAAAACACAATCAAACACAAAGCAATGTTAGAAAATTTCCTCTGAACCCTTTGTACGTTTATGCTGCAAGAAAAGAAAGAATCAAAGACACCTTGGAAAACTTTTTCGAGCATCTCACAGGTGGTCACTTGAGTCTCCGCTGGCCAGCAGCACACTGAACACACATGGATGCTGAGGAAGTGGTTTTCCTCCACTTTCTTCCCATTGAATTGACTATTTTGTGATTTAGGTAGAACAAAACAGTGATTCACATACAGAAAATCAGTACATTACACAATGAAGGAAGACCAAACAATTTAGGGACACGTGAGTAACCCTGGGTTGCCCCAGTCATTCTTCATGAAGCCATTTGGCCTCCATTTCCTTTTCAGAATAGGATTTTTTTGCCAGAACATCTGCAGAGCTCTGATTTGCAGCACTGTTTGAAACAATGAGCTCTCTAAATATTCCAGTAGGGTCTCTTGCATAAGAAAAAGTGACTTGCAAATCAGATATGAGCCAAGGATAAAATATGGATCCAATATCCAGATGGGCAATGTATTCCCTTTGTTATCATGAGCAAGTCACTGGTTTGGTGACTTAGGTGCCCCTGTTTCTTCTTGTTCATACTTTATCTGTCTATGTGACTATAATTTTAAATCCTTAGGGTCAGAAACTCCTGCCACATGTATGTGCATAATTGCACGCAATACTAACGTTACATATTATTTAAACATTAAGTACACAGGAAACACACAACCCTTTCACAAAAGGCTCTACTCATAGATTCTCAATTTTATTACAAAAGACTTTGCTTTTAAATAAGGACTTTAAAAGAGACAACAAAATCTACTAATAGCCTTAGCTGTTACTATTACTTAGAAATGCATTTTTTAAAATGCAAATTCAAGGTACAAGCTGCTTTGAATTTACAAAAACTTAGGGCTAAGGACCTAGTTACTCCAGAGGCTGTTTCTTTGCCCTGTCCCAACAACTGTGATATTCAGTTAAAATGCTCTCAGCATTATGCTACTGGGAAAAACTTAAAAGTCTACATGCATGGACTAAATGATGGGAAATTAAATTTATGCCGCTAATTCCAAAGTAATACACATTAGAGAAGAAACTTAAATCGTTTGTACATATTCCAGGCATCTGAATTAACTTAATTCATCAATAGAAGCAGTCTTTCTGCTTTTGCTGCAGGCCTCTCAGTGAACATCAGCATGACTGTGTGGTGAGAAACATCACAAAATGTCAGCGTAAAGGCACATCATGTTAGGATATTAAAAAACAGCAATAGAGAAGCACCCTGCAAGTATCATTGTTCTTTTATATAAATAAGTTATTTTAAGCACAATACTATTGCCACATTTCAGAAACCCTGTCAATCACTTCACTAATCTTCCTTGACTATCTCCTTGTTGCAAGAAAACCTGTATTATGAAAATTCCATAGTTAAAGGTGCAGGCAAATATAGACATATGTTATAAATGGTCACTACAAAATACAGGGAACTGGACAGATCAATATCTCCATCCACAGAGCAAGTTCTGCCTTGGACCCTACTAGAAGACTGAGCTGCTCTCCAGGCTCAAAGACAACCCAGCACAGGATGCAGAACAGAATGTCCCATGTGAAGGGACAGTGACACTGCCAGTGTCCTTGCCTTCTTAAATTGTAAAATTCAAACTCTTTTTTTCCCAGTAGGAGGGGTTGTTGCTTACTACCCAACTATTTATAATTTGCTTGATATTGCCAATTTTTTTTATAGAAGATAACTTCATTGTTATAACTTAATTTTTTGATAAATTCTGTAAATAGTGCTTAGATACCATCAGGTACTGTTGTCTCTGGAAATCCTTGCCATTGTTACTCATGAATGGAAAAGCAGGTGGTCCATTACACAAAGCGAGTGTCTTTATCACTCTTCAAGAACCAACCAACTACAGTTTGCAAGTCAGCATGCATTAGCTTGCCTTATGCAGAAACAGAGGTATGCAACATTAATATATTATCCAAAAACTAACAATACATTTGAATTGCAGTCATATGGGCTTTATTAATCATCCCTGCATTAAACCAGTACTGTCACACCTGTACAGAGGCAAAGGACTCAGCAACCTACTTCTTCAAACTAATTTTCCCATAATAGAAGATATGACAACACATGTGCAATCTGTAAATTTAAAATATAAATTAGTTCAGTCTTTATCACTATTACTACAGTTTCTGCAAGATAAAATTTATAAAGTACTAAATCTGCTTTGAAAGGAAAACAAGGCAGAAACTGCATGGAATGAGCATAGAAGTAGACAGTTTCATTTATGAGACTTTATATTATTGCATTCCCTTCTTTCTACACTGTAAGGGTTTTTTAAATTTTTCTAGACAAAATGATCAGATGTAGTAAGGTTAAGGACTAAGTTGGCTCTCATCAGTCTAAGAGAAAGAAGCCCATAGTGTTGACAGTCTTTCATTTCAAAGAAATACATAGGACTGGCCCTGGACCACTTGTCCTTGTGAAAAGCCTTGAGGGGTGAAGTTTAAGACTTCTAATTCTCCCTATACAAAAACTTCCCACCTTTTTGGACTTTACTGACACACTAACAAAACAATCTCTATTCCATGAAAATTAGTTGAAAAATATTCTATACAACATCAGCCATGAAAATGACCTCATTACTCATCTAGAACTGGGAGGAAAAATTATGGCTCACTCATTGCATACTGGTTAAACAAGAAACTCAGTCACATTATTTACTTGTTATTTATATGCTATTTACTAATTACTTTTTAATTCAAACAACTGTGGATAACACTTCTGCAAAATTTATTGGAGACTGATTTTGCATTGGTTTATTAATGTGGAAGACTTCCTCAATTTATGATCTGAGTACTTCTTTTTAGATTGATGCTAAACAAATAAGATAAATGAATTATCAAAAGCTCAGAAAAAAGAAAGCTAAGATTAAATTGTTATTAATAATGAAGCTGTAGAAAGATGGCTGTCTGAGAAACTGAGAGCACATTAAACTTTAATTTCAAATCCATCATATGACAGATTTGAAAGAGGCCTCTCCATAAAAAGGGAAAAATGTGCCTCTTGTATGTGTAGATCACTCTGCAGCTACCACCTCAACTCTGCCCCCAGAAGAATTTTTATGGCGCTAATATTTTTTGCCAAAGCATGAAAGATTATGAAAAGCTTTACCATTAATTCCTCATAAGGAATTTCTCATACAGGCTGTAGCCCATTTAATTTATCTTTCATCTTGGAAACAGCTTTTTAACTAAAACTGTTGTTTATAGTGGCCTTCAGTAATATTTTGCACCAGTGATATGGACTATTTCAGGATTCAAACTCTAACATTTACAAACTGCTTATATAGAAATGTCTTGCTGATTGACTCCCATTTTTCTAATCACATCTAAAAAGAAATATTTTATGTGTGGGCCTAGTACCTCACTATTAACAGTACATTTTCAACTGAAACAGGCACAGTATCAATAATAAAATGAAACCTCTACAATTTGGCAACAGCACTAAAATCCAGAGTAATACAGTGTATTTTTCTGTCCTAAGGCCTTTCTGTCTGGGAGAACAGTTTCCTAAGTCCTACTTAATTGCTTTGCAAACCATAATAAGGCTGCAGACAGACAGAAACAAAGTTATTTCCCACATACAAAAAAGATTAAGTGCCTCTCATTTGGTCCTGACCCAAAGAGATGGATGGAAGCAGAGAACAGTTCCCCTCTTCTGAGAAAGGGATGCACACTTGAAAACTCTGGTCAGTGGGAAGGGAAGGCTTGTGCTGTTGAAGTCAATTGCAAGTGTCTTGCTGGTGATATAACCCAGGGAACCTTGAGAAAGTGCAGATGTACTCAAGCGGCAAGTCAAAGGTTGCTGAGACATCCTAAAAAGTTCCTTAATAAACATCCTCTACAGGGGCACCTAGAACAGGCAGGAGGGTGACATGGCTCTCAAACTGCACTTGTTTTGCAGCTGCAAATTAAACCAAATCATCTTACAGGTAAAGTGTAGCAATTACCTTATTTTTACATGGTGAACACAATTTTTATTTGACACATCACATTTGGAGCATATTTTCAATATTTTATTTTAATAATTTTTTTTTTTTTTAAATTCTGTTCCTGTTTAAGTTGAATAAAAGCACAAGAATGTCTTGGCCATACTAACTTTCTATAGAAACACCACCTTCCCAGCATGTTTAAAGAAAGTGCCCAGATAAAGCTGCAGTAAATAATGAGACTACTTCTGAAAAAGCACTTTGATGAAAGACGTGAAAGAAAATGTGTAACTTCTACTGTTTATGTTTCCTGCACAAAAATACATTATATTGGGTCTTCAGAAGTAAATCTAAAATACTCACACACTGGATTATAAAAGGCAGTGCAGGATGGTGCATCTGGTACTACTAAACCATGCAGATACCCTTTGGTGAAATCTCCTGTGAGACAAATCAGTTGGTTTCATGGTACAAGCCATGAGGAATGTAACTGTAAGAGAAAGTTGTTAGTGAGAGGTTTGCTGGAAAAGTCCAACAAATGGACTGCACTGAGCTGCCCATTAACTCTGAGCAGCCACACCTACAGCCTGTGGACCAGCTGCCATCCCACAACTCCTAAAACCATTGGCTACTCTGAATGTGTATGGTTTGTAAAACTGTCTCCAAAAGTACTTGAAGACAACTTTAGATACTTAAAAAACAAAAAATCCACAATAAAAAAACCCCAGAAACCTATTCAGTTTTACAAAACATCTTGCCTTTCATGCCTGTCAGCCTTGCAGAATGGAATACACAAAATCTTTTAAGGCAATAAAGAGCATATGGACTACGATTTAGAAATACTCTAAGTCACAGCATACAGCTTCTAGGCAACTTAAAGTACCTCTGAAACATAAAGAGGAAAAAAGCCAAATGCCTAGAGTCTGAATAATAAACAGTTTTAAAATAATGAAATATGCATTAGTTCAAACGGATTATATAAAATAACTCCTTTCCAAAAGTTTGGATATTTGCTGATTATTAGAACACACCTTAGTTACAGAGTATTAAGAAGAAACTTGGCACATTTCTTGTGAATTGAATTATCTATTATTTGCCTCTGAATTTCTGAATTCAAACCCCTATTGAGGTCATGGCAAAGCTCCCACACGACTCTGAGCTTAATTCAAGAAATATGAGTAAGGCTAAGATCTCATGATCAGCAAGAATCAAATGATTTTAACAATCTGATCCTACAAACCCCTTATTCCAGAGCCAACAGAGGATATTACAAAATGGTCAGCAGTTCATGACAGGGCCTTAAATTGGTATCAGATTGTACAAACCAGATCTAAAGACAGTGTCTCTGCAGGCCAGACACCTTCACCACTTGCAATGTATTTAGTTTCTTCATTGGCAACAAAGACAGGGTAAGGGTACAGATCTTCTGGAACAAAAATGGGGTGTCTTCTAACTAACTGTGCATCAACTGAGGCAAAGTGTTGCTGAATTTGCAATCGTTCTGGAAGTTGAAAGCCATTACTTGTCACTTTAACTTTGTTGGAAAGGACACAGACCAGGGAATGGGACTCTTTGCTGACAAGTGCTGTATGACCTCAAATAATCCTAAAACAAAAGAATACTTTCTAATACAAACTTTGGGAAAAAAAGCCTGTGTGTGCCTCCACTATTCCTCAAACTAGGATGGACCAGAAGCAAACATAATACAAAAGCATAATATGACTTCTCATGTGTTTGTAAGATCCTGACTGAAATCAGGAATAAATTGGATCCTGTGGTATTTTCAGTCCTTTTTCAAAACCTAAGAATCAGAATCTTCTGCATAAATCCAAATTTTAAGGACTTATTCAGATATAGATCTGAGAAGCATCTGAAATTTTGGGGTTGTTTTACTCTACAGTTCCCTATAATTTAGGCCTTGATCGTAATAATTTGTGCTCATTTTTTTCCCTATTATGAACTTCAAAATCTACTTTTTAGAAATCCAACAAACACCTTTGCTGACAGCTTTGAATAGCTTGGGCGTATGCTTATTTTGCATGTTATCCATGAAGTGAGTACTAGTCATAACATTGCAAATTAAATATGACACATAGTGTTTATTGCTTACATTAGCATTTGAGCAGTTGCTTAAATATTTTTATAGTACACATTAGATAAAAGAACCAGATTTTCAACACTATTACAAGGAAATGATAATTCAAGTATATTATTATTTCCAATGAAAGGCTTATGAAGTTTTCTTTCTTATCTAAAAAACTAACAGTAGACTTCAGATCACCAGCCTTATCCTGCTGAAGGAGTTGTTCTGATCTTCTCCTTAGGGAGCTATCATACAAAAGAAATCTTGCTTAATAGGGGAAAAAATTTGGAACAGTGAATTGCATTAAACCCATACTGCCAAGTTTTTCCTGAGGTCCTACTTTGGCAGGTTTTATCCTTCCACCAATGACAGTGTCAAAAAATCAAGTGCAAGAGATTCCTGTTCTGCTCTCTTAGGTCTAATTTACTTTTGTTTCATTTTGAGGAAGCAGACATCTTCTGGATGCATTTCCTAATGATTACGAGAGCAGCAAATTCCACTATAGGTTTCAAAAAGTTCCTGATTTTTTTCTACCATTTACTTGCTTAAAGGTAAAGGTTTATGGTTAGTCATTACAATCAGAAATGCTCATTTTCTGCACTGGAGCAAAGAGTCATTTTCCTTTTGCATTCTTCACTAAACTGTCTAGTCTTCCCTGCTGATGCAGCTTCCTCTTCAGTCAGTTAAGCCTGTTCCTTTTTCCGCTTCTGACTCCAAAAGCCAGGTTGATGCATCAGCTCAAGGTGCTGGGGAGCAAAGCAGAATGCACAATTAACTACTGCTGCAATAAATAATATGGGCTTTGAGAAAAAAATGTTGCACTGCATCAGGACCTCAGTAACTGCTACCACAATTAAAGATGCAACAACCCGGTTCTTCAATTCCCAATTTGTCAAAGTGTACGGACTGCAATGAGTAAACAAAGTCCTGTGAGAAATGACATCACTCCTAAACACAGTCACGGTGTTTTATGAGCAGTATATTACCACCGCCTGTACTGGAGGGGAGTAAGAGACAAGCTGTCAGAAAGTGGCACAGCAATTGGCAAAGGTAAGAATCATTCAAAAAAAACCCTGAAAATGAGCAGGTTTTATTATTCTGCAAATCAGCTAAACTAAAAGGACTTACACTATTAATATACACAATGACAGTACATGGTAAGAATGATGAACTTTCCATTTATTTTTACCAAGACATTCTCTATAATTATATACCTTAGAGAACTTCTATTAAGTACATTAAAATAATCTATAAAAAGCTCCTTCTCTTTAAACTTAAAAAGAAATGTCCCTTGAGTTGAAGGGATAGCGTGAATGACTGAATTCCCAACTCCATTAAGGTCAGCGTAAATACTCTGCTGGTTTCAATTGTACATAATTTTACCATTGGTCAGGTTTTCCTGAAAATATTGAAGAGGAAGGACAGAAGGGCTCAGAGAAAATAAATGTGAAGAGAAAAGACAGCATGAAAAACCCAGAGAAGTGGAGAATGAATGCTGCATGTCTTGTAGCTGCACATAAACTATGTTAAATGCATATGCAATTGCACATCTACTGTCCTGTCCTAGGAAATGCAGCATCTCAAAGAGAACTCCTGTGGTTCTGAAGGAGGAAGGAATTAATCAGGAGACTCTAACTCATAATAGTGGGCTTTTTTTCTATATAGAATTTCAAAAAGTCTTTTTCCATTCTTACACATCTTTAATTTCTTTCTGTAAAGACGGGAGGGCATAATTAAGGTTAGTTTCCAAAAGGAAGTCTCAGAACTTCAGCTCTTATTGGGCATAACCAGAATTTCAGTCTAAACCCAGTGAAAACACATGGCTTGAATTCCTAGCAACATATTTCCTACCATACCTTAGTAACAGGGAAACAATCTCCACTGGCAATAGCTGTAAGCCTATTATTTATAAATCACAACAGTCAGGACTTGGTAGTCTCCAGGAAGGATACATTTCCAATGCAGCATGTGATATTTTAGCCATGCAGTTCCCACTGAACCTGCAGATTATGGTATTTGGCTTAACTACATAATTTCAGTTGGAATCTGGTTCTTGTATTTCAGGAGTTGACCAGAGTGGCTGCTAATGGCTCTGAACATGATAGCTGAGCCTTCTGGCACAGTTCAGCTGCACACTAGTTAGCCCAGCACAGAAACTCAGCACATTTGGCCTAAATCCTAAGGGCAGATAAATGCAATTGAATTATCTTCTAATCTAGACACTAGTTCAGTCAGAAGAGTCAGATTAGTGAAATGCACATATGTAAATACCCCACTCTTTTCTCCAGCTGGCATAACAAAAAATGTTTTGTACCTCCTTGCACTCCTGACAACTGCCAAGAACCGGAATAGTTGTGTGACAGCTAAGCTAAAACACCAGATTGTGACATCTCTGCAGAAAGGAGCACTGTATCTCATGAGAATCAAAAGCTGAAGTAGAAAGAATAACTGCTTCTTTTGTTTGCTAAATAGCTTTTAGTCCTTGTAATGAAAAACTGGAGCAAATGAATACTCCTAAGCTGTTTTGAATTTCAAGTGGAATTTCTCAAGAATTTTGGATGCTCTGTGTGGTAAAGTTGAACACTGTAACTCAAAACACACAGATCTGTGAGCTGTAAAGCACTGTTGGGTCCCCTAAGCTTAGACATGAATTCCTCTGGCTCAATGTCTGTCATTCCCACTCTCTGGAGGCCTTTCAGACCCAGTGTCTGATTTCAGGCAAGTCTGACACAGACACTGAAGTCTCAAATTCATAATAACATTTGAACCAATGCTGACAACGGGATGGAGGAGAGATATAAAATAGTTCTCCCCTAGTGAAAAGCAGGTTGGAGCACAAGCTCACAGCCATCTGTGAGGCCAGGCCAGCCAGCTGGCCCCACTGTAGGGAAAATTTAGACCAGTGCCCAACACACAAGGTAGGTCAGGCCACTGGCATGGAGACAAACCAAGGATTGATCACAGGATACCATGGGTGAGGGAAGATTGGCTTTGATTAATTCAGTGGCCCTTATAGTGAGGATACAGGGCACAAATTAAACCAGATAGACTTAGTTCCACTCCCCCTGTTCAGCTCTGAAAACAACATGCAAGCTTTTACTCATTCTCCCTTTTAACAAAAGCTGACAAGAGCTTTGGTCTTCAGCTTAAAAGAAAATTAATTTATTACAGATCCTCCTGAGTATTTTGCTCCTAGCAAAGAAAAAGAATATAATGACACTAGTGAAAGGCTGTCTCCATTTACCTGAGTACACTTTGCCAAAAGAGGAATTCCTGGCACAATAAGCTGGGTGGTCAGAGGAAAGCTGGAAATAGAGCAAATCGAGTCAGCATTGGTATCCACTTGCTCAGGCATTATTTTCTGGCTACGAAGGCCTGGAGCAGCATCACACATGTTATTGTTTATGTCAGTCTGAACATTTAAACATAAAAAAGATGTTCTGGGATGGGACTGATTCGATATTTATTTGACAAAGCTATCAAACCATATGAAACACACAGCTGATACCTGGAGGTAAGCCCAGAAATCTATAGACATGACAAAACCAGAAATCATCACATTTTATTGATGGCTTTTATAGCTCCAAGAACAACAAAGAATATGACTGATATATTTCACAAAAAGCAGCACAATATTATTCCAAATACTAATCATTTCAAAATATCACTTCTCATTCTATTTTTTCTTTATTCCCAAGCTACCTATTAAGCTGATAAAAGAAAAAAAATAATTCTGTGATCAAACTTTTTCATGGAAACACAGGAAAAAAATATGGATTTTCAAGTTGTGAGTCTATCCCCAAATCACTAAATAAGTCTGGGTAATTAATGGCAGTATTTTGTCTGCAGCATAGATAATACAGTGGAGTTCAGATTCCAAATAGATAATAGAAGAAAATGAGTTAAGTATAACCAGTGTGAACTAATTATTTTCCCACCAGGAACTAAATTTAAGTTTTTCCAAGTGCATGTGGAAAAGAATATACTAATAACAAGGAAGTTGCTTTTTTCCTTCTTTTGGCAAGAAGTTACTTATTTTCTTCCACCCTACACTGTGCAAACAGATAATTTGCAAACTGCTCTGCAGTTTGTTTTTTGTACTTTCCAAGTTTGATCTTCTAGATTTTCTGCACCAGTCCCACAGGTCTCCTGACCAATACACTGAACAGAGACTGTTGTATACATGCTCTTTAACCATGAAATATTACGCTGAACATTAAATATTTAATATTTCAGAAGCAAATTTCTAATGTCTCCTTTACAATCACACCTTAGAAAATTGTGTTTATGTCTTTGATTAATTTTGATAAAGTTTGATAAGCTCTATCTTCTCCCTTCAATGGAATAACTCCAGTATCACTTTTTCAGAATTATGAAAGTGGTCAGCTACAGCCTTAGTTTTTGTTAAAATCAAAATTTATATAATCCACAATCTATTTTTTTGTGCATTCAAGACAGCACTTTTCACACTGTTTACCTTAACAGTGAATTCAATTTTTTGTAAAAGTATATCTAGCACACCCAGTTTTATACTCAGCTGGGAACATTTTTTCCAGTTTGAGATATATAAGAAAGTCTTTTTAGGAATGCTGTCTATGAGTAAAGAGCCTGTTAAATATCTACCTTCCCAAAAGTCACTTAAACTGGTTTCCTGTTATAAACACAAACTAAACAATTACTGCAGTGTAACAGGTTACACATGTCTAGGAAATACTTCATGCCACTGAACAATAGTATAAACTCTTACAAAGTCTTCAACTTTACATGACCTATTTGAATATGATTCAAGGCAAAAATAGGCGTTTTATCGCAGAGAGGTTTTTTTTTATATATATATATATATGTAGGGAGCGAGAGAGAAATCAATCTTCTTAATTCAGTTGTTTTGTGGACTAGACCATAGTGATTGCCACAATTTGAAGTGGTTACACTCACGGGCCACTGCCAAGTCATAAATCAAAGCAGTGGCATTTCCATGCACATTGTATTCCAGGGAGCAGTACCTTACAGAGCCCCTCCCGCACCCCAATCCATGAACGAGCAAGATACCACCGCTTTGGTGGTTAAGCTGTTTATCTGCACATGCTGTGATCCTGTGGGAAAGGATGTGGCTTGGGAGAAACTCTGCTGTACAGCACTGTAATATCTGCTGAACAGCTTTGTGTGGCCTTTGTTTAACTGCAACTGTTAAACTGGAAGCATACACTGCATCTTCCAATTTACCTCGTATTCCTAACTAATGAAACACTGAAATGGTCTAATACCTGACCCAAGAGCCAAAACCAGCTTTTTGGAGAGAAGAAAGTCAAAGAGAGTCATCTATATAAACTTAGGAGAGGCTTTGGGATGCTTTAGAGGGTAGGAATGTGGTATACAACTGGTTTATACAGAGCACAGCAGGGCGCAGAGAGACTGCCGAGATTGAGCAGTAATTGTATAATATTATATAAAGCAAGTGAATTTGAGATGCAGGCATTCAATAAAACTATTGAGTCACCTACATTTAAAAAAAACCAAAAAACACAAGTTTGAATAAAGTAACGGAACCAAAAAAGTCTTTACCAGAGATGATGATTACCAAGCCAAGTAAACAGCAATCCCCAACGCTTACTTAGGCAGAGTAGGAACAATGAAGCAGCAGAAAAAGAGCAGCACGTAACTGGATTAAATTTCTAGAGAAATCTTCTATACCTATTGCCCCAAAGCTGCAGTCTCTTAAGTGGTGTTTGTGCATCCATACATACAGGCCAAGAAGCCACTAAGATTCTCATGTCAAAACCTGTTCAAAATCAAGAAATACTGTTGCATTCTGAGGCATCTACAAAAATCTCCACTGTCACCCTGGCTGACAACGACTCAAAAAGACATTGAGTTACTGAAACCTCACCTTTGAGTAACATACAAAACATAACAGAAGCATAATTTACTCAAGAACTCTTCCCCCACCTGTAAGGAAGCCTCCACAAACCTGATACAGTGAAAGTAACACTTTTCATTTAAACTGGAAGACTGAACTACTCCTCATTGCCTTCAATATGACATTTATTTGCCTTTTTTAATCAATCACTGTTTCCAAGTTCACAACCCACTCAATTAAAAATTATTTTACTTCCAAATTAAACATCACACATGATTTGAGGACTATAAATCCTATAAAATATCTGACCATTAACTGACAATATGAACTAGATATTAAAGCTCTTTCTGGATAATACTGATATGCACATATTCCAAGTCCAGTGAGTTTCAACGCTGCATACTTTTTCATTTATAATCCTATCAAAAATCCACACAGCAACCTCAGTGGTTAACAGTATTTCCTAACTAACTTGAGTGAAGACAGAAACAAACCCCACCCTAAATATCAAAACACAAATTGGTTCCCTTTACAAAGACTTACTGTCAGATACAGTCTAAGATAATGGTCACTTGAGAGAGAAAGGAATGTTTTGTAATCCTGTGGAGAGATAAAATATTTTACATTTTCATATTCGGTTATATCCACAAATACCAATGACTTTGTTTTGCCTTTCTTTTCCATTCAGTTAATGTGTCTTTCTCTTGACTCCGTCTCACATAAAATCTATTCCATCTGTTTCCAAGTGTATCTTCATTATAGGTATTATTACTATTACGATTATTAGGTTTTAAAGCTCTTTATTCAAATCAGGTGTTACTACATATTACTTCACTTCCCAAGAAAGGAGCCAGGCCTTTCTGTGTCTGCAGCAGCCCAGTCCCAATGAAATCAATGGCACCATTGTAATTTTCAAGCTGCAGAGGATCTGCCCCTGCTTGTTTGAACAGCAGCTTTTCTATATCCATAGGCACGTAGGCAGAAAAGTGTGCTGAAAGTTCAAAAGCAGTTTTATATTTTGTGCCCTTCTTTTCAAACCCTTCTAAAATTATTTGGGCAGTAGAAAAAAAAAATTGTCCAGCTAAGCTCCAAAAGTGTTTAATACAGCTCACTGCAGTAGGAGTACTCAACGGGCATTTTCAGGCTGCTCTTTATCCAGCTCACAGGATGGTGAGGATCCAAATAATTAATGTCAGAAAAGCACTTTGAAGGTAAGAAGCACTTTCTATGATGATTTTCTCCAAGAACCAAGGAACTTTTCTTTCAACAGTCAAATTCTGTATGGAGGCAAAAAAACAAACCCATACACTGGTGGATTTCAGCAGAAATCACAACTGGGAGAAGATGAAGGAGGGTAACCTTGCACAGGAAGAAGTTTTAGTCACTGTTCCCACCTTCCCCACTTGGGAGTACCATGTTCAATGGATTTTAAGCCCCAAACAGCTACATTGATATTTAGGATTAATTTTAAGAGGCAGTGTCTTGAAAAACTTCTGGAACATCTAATGGTTTACTAAAGTCTGGGAGCCTTTCAAAGGCCGAGGAACCTGGGCAGCTCACAGGCACTAAACCAGTGTGAGATGAAAGGTATGGCCCATTATTGCATTCCCTCAGAAGATCAGTTCTAGGTCCTTTATTACATGGATCCCTCTGACAGCTGGATTATCGTGACAGTCAAAAGGATCTAAATGAATATTTTAACTCCATTCCATCATTATTTCTACTGGGGATGCAAATATGCATCAACTTTGGTAGCACCTCACTTTCATACCTGCTGTGAAACCCAATACTTAGTAGAAGATTAGTATCGTTTATCTGATGCACAACATGCCTGTAGCCGTTTGAAAAACAAGGCTTTTGAAGCCTTTTGAAGGGGGTTGTAAGAGAGAAACCTCACTTACCCGATTAAAATTCAGTTTTTTCCTCAAAAGCCGTTTCGGGGAGGGGGCTGTCCCGTCTGGGACCGGGGGG